>JANJGN010003671.1:0-41845 GCA_026770705.1 Isurus oxyrinchus | reverse complement strand
CAGAGGGTCATTACTGAGGGAGTGCCGCACTGTCAGAGGATCAGTACTGAGTGAGTCCTGCACTGTCAGAGGGTCAGTACTGAGGGAGTGCTGCACTGTCAGAGAGTCAGTACTGAGGAAGAGCTGCACGGTCAAAGGCTCAGTAGTGAGGGAGTTCTGCACTGTCGAAGGGTCAGTACTGAAAGGCTGTTGCCCTGTCAGATGGACAGTACTGAGGGTGTGCTGCACTGTCAGAGGGTCAGTACTGAGGGAGTGCTGCACTGTCAGAGGGACAGTACAGAGGGAATGCTGCACTGTCAGAGGGTCAGTACTGAGGGACCGCTGCACTATCAGATGGTCAGCACTGAAGGAGTGCTGCATTTTCAGAGGATCAGTACTCAGGGAGTGCTGCACAGTCAGAGGTTTATAAATGAGGGAGTGCTGCACTGTCAGAGTGTCAGTACTGAGGGAGTGCTGCACTGTCAGAGGGTCAGTACTGAGTGAGTGCCGCACTGTCTGAGGGTCAGTACTGAGGGATTGCCGCACTGTCTGAGGGTCAGTACTGAGGGAGTGCTGCACTGTCAGAGGGTCAGTACTCAGGGAGTGCTGCACTGTCAGAGGGTCAGTACTGAGGGAGTGCTGCACTGTCAGAGGGTCAGTACTGAGGGAGTGCTGCACTGTCACAGGGTCAGTACTGAGGGAGTGCTGCACTGTCAGAGGGTCAGTACTGAAGGAGCGCTGCACTGTCAGTGGGTCAGTACTGAAGGAGTGCTGCACTGTCAGAGGGTCATTTCTGAGGGAGTGCTGCACTGTCAGCGGGTCAGTACTGAGGGAGTGCTGCACTTTCAGAGGGTCAGTGCTGAGGGAGCGCTGCACAGTACAATGGTCAGTACTGAGGGAGTGCTGCACTGTCAGAGGGACAGTACAGAGGGAGGTGCTGCACTGTCAAAGGGTCAGTACTGAGGGAGTCCTGCACTTTTAGAGTGTCCGTACTGAGGGAGTGCCGCACTGTCAGAGGGTCAGTACTGATGGTGTGCCGTAGTGTCAGAGGGTCAGTACTGAGGGAGTGCCGCACTGTCAGAGGGTCAGTACTGAGGGAGTGCCGCACTGTTAGAGGGTCAGTACTGAGGGAGTGCTGCACTGTCAGAGGGACAGTACTGAGAGAGTGCTGCACTGTCAGAGGGTCAGTACTGAGGGAATGCTCCACTGTCAGAGGGTCAGTACTGAGGGAATGCTGCAATGTCAGAGGGACAGTACTGAGGGAATGCTCCACTGTCAGAGGGTCAGTACTGAGGGAATGCTGCAATGTCAGAGGGACAGTACTGAGGGATTGCTGCCTGTCAGAGGGTCACTAATGAGGGAGGGCTACACTGTCAGAGGGTCAGTACTGAGGGAATGCTGCAATGTCAGAGGGACAGTACTGAGGGATTGCTGCCCTGTCAGAGGGTCACTAATGAGGGAGGGCTACACTGTCAGAGGGTCAGTACTGAGGGAGAGCTGCGCTGTCAGAGGGTCAGTACTGAAGGACTGCTGCACTGTCAGAGGGACAGTACTGAGGGAATGGTGCACTGTCAGAGAGACAGTACTGAGGGAGGGCCGCACTGTAAGATGGTCAGTACTGAGGGAGTGCTGCACAGTCCGAGGGTCAGCATTGAGGGAGTGCTGCACTGTCAGAGGGACAGAACTGAGCGAGTGCTGCACTGTAAGAGGAACATCACTGAGTGAGTGCTGCACTGTCAGAACGACAGTACTGAGGGAGTCCTGCACTGTCAGACGGTCAGTACTGAGGGGGTGCTGCACTGTCAGAGGGTCAGGTCTGAGGGAGTGCTGCACTGACAGAGTGTCAGTACAGAGGGAGTGCTGCACTGTCAGATGGTCAGTACAGAGGGAGTACTGCACTGTCACAGGGTCAGGACAAAGGGAGTGCTGCACTTTCACAGGGACAGTACTGAGGGAGTGCTGCATTGTCAGCGGGACAGCAATGATTGAGTGCTGCACTGTCAGAGCGACAGTACTGAGGGAGTCCTGCACTGTCAGACGGTCAGTACGGAGGGAGTGCTGCACTGTCAGAGAGTCAGGACTGCTGGAGTGCTGCACTGTCAGAGGGTCAGTACAGAGGGAGTGCGGCTCTGTCAGATGGTCAGTACAGAGGGAGTGCTGCACTGTCACAGGGTCAGGACTGAGGGAGTGCTGCACTGTCAGAGGGTCACTACTGAGGGAGTGCTGCACTGTCAGAGGGTCAGTACTGTGGGAACGCTGCACTCTCAGAGGGGACAGTACTGAGGGAGTTCTGCACTGCCAGAGGGTCAGTACTGAGGGAGCACTGCACTGTCAGAGCGTCAATACTGAAGGAGTGCTGCACTGTCAGAGGGTCAGTACTGAGGGAACGCTGCACTGTTATAGGGACAGTACTGAGGGAGTGCTGCACTGTCACAGTGTAAGTACTCAGGGAGTGCTGCACTGTCAGAGGGTCACTACTCAGGGATTGCTGCACTGTCAGAGTGTCAGTACTGAGGGATTGCCGCACTGTCAGAGGGTCAGTACTGAGGGTGTGCCGTAGTGTCAGTGGGTCAGTACTGAGGGAGTGCCGCACTGTCAGAGGGTCAGTACTGAGGGAGTGCCGCACTGTCAGAGGGTCAGTACTGAGGGAGTGCCACACTGTTAGAGGGTCAGTACTGAGGGAGTGCTGCACTGTTAGAGCGTCTGCACTGAGGGAGTGCCGCATTGTCAGAGGGTCAGTAGTGAGGGAGTTCTGCACTGTCGAAGGGTCAGTACTGAAAGGCTGTTGCACTGTCAGAGGGTCAGTACTGAGGGTGTGCCGTAGTGTCAGAGGGTCAGTACTGAGGGAGTGCCGCACTGTCAGAGGGTCAGTACTGAGGGAGTGCCGCAATGTCAGAGGGTCAGTACTGAGGGAGTGCCACACTGTTAGAGGGTCAGTACTGAGGGAGTGCTGCACTGTTAGAGCGTCTGCACTGAGGGAGTGCCGCACTGTCAGAGGGTCAGTACTGAGGGAGTGCCGCACTGTCAGAGGGTCAGTACTGAGTGAGTCCTGCACAGTCAGAGGGTCAGTACTGAGGGATTGCTGCACTGTCAGAGGGTCAGTACTGAGGAAGAGCTGCACTGTCAAAGGCTCAGTAGTGAGGGAGTTCTGCACTGTCGAAGGGTCAGTACTGAAAGGCTGTTGCACTGTCAGAGGGACAGTACTGAGGGAGTGCTGCACTGTCAGAGTGTCAGTACTGAGGGAGTCCCGCACTGTCAGAGGGTCAGTACTGAGGGAGTGCCGCACTGTCTGAGGGTCAGTACTGAGGGAGTGCCGCACTGTCTGAGGGTCAGTACTGAGGGATTGCTGCACTGTCAGAGGGTCAGTAATGAGGGAGGGCTGCACTGTCAGAGGGTCAGTACTGAGGGAGTGCTGCATTGTCAGAGGGGCAGTACTGAGGGAGTGCTGCACTGTCTGAGCGTCAGCACTGAGGGAGCGCTTCACTGTCAGAGGGTCAGTACCGAAGGAGCGCTGCACTGTCAGTGGGTCAGTACTGAGAGAGTGCTGCACTGTAAGAGGGTCATTTCTGAGGGAGTGCTGCACTGTCAGAGTGTCAGTTCCGAGGGAGTGCCGCACTGTCAGAGGGTCAGTACAGAGGGAGTGCCGCATTGTCAGAGGGTCATTACTGAGGGAGTGCTGCACTGTCAGAGGGTCAGTACTGAGGGAGTGCCGCACTGTTAGTGGGTCAGTACTGAGGGAGTGCGGCACTGTCAGAGGGTCAGTTCTGATGGAGTGCTGCATTGTCAGAGGGTCAGTACCGAGGGAGTGCCGCACTGTCAGAGGGTCAGTACTGAGGGAGTGCCGCATTGTCAGAGGGTCATTACTGAGGGAGTGCCGCACTGTCAGAGGATCAGTACTGAGTGAGTCCTGCACTGTCAGAGGGTCAGTACTGAGGGAGTGCTGCACTGTCAGAGAGTCAGTACTGAGGAAGAGCTGCACGGTCAAAGGCTCAGTAGTGAGGGAGTTCTGCACTGTCGAAGGGTCAGTACTGAAAGGCTGTTGCCCTGTCAGATGGACAGTACTGAGGGTGTGCTGCACTGTCAGAGGGTCAGTACTGAGGGAGTGCTGCACTGTCAGAGGGACAGTACAGAGGGAATGCTGCACTGTCAGAGGGTCAGTACTGAGGGACCGCTGCACTATCAGATGGTCAGCACTGAAGGAGTGCTGCATTTTCAGAGGATCAGTACTCAGGGAGTGCTGCACAGTCAGAGGTTTATAAATGAGGGAGTGCTGCACTGTCAGAGTGTCAGTACTGAGGGAGTGCTGCACTGTCAGAGGGTCAGTACTGAGTGAGTGCCGCACTGTCTGAGGGTCAGTACTGAGGGATTGCCGCACTGTCTGAGGGTCAGTACTGAGGGAGTGCTGCACTGTCAGAGGGTCAGTACTCAGGGAGTGCTGCACTGTCAGAGGGTCAGTACTGAGGGAGTGCTGCACTGTCAGAGGGTCAGTACTGAGGGAGTGCTGCACTGTCACAGGGTCAGTACTGAGGGAGTGCTGCACTGTCAGAGGGTCAGTACTGAAGGAGCGCTGCACTGTCAGTGGGTCAGTACTGAAGGAGTGCTGCACTGTCAGAGGGTCATTTCTGAGGGAGTGCTGCACTGTCAGCGGGTCAGTACTGAGGGAGTGCTGCACTTTCAGAGGGTCAGTACCGAGGGGAGCGCTGCACAGTACGAGGGTCAGTACTGAGGGAGTGCTGCACTGTCAGAGGTTTAGAACTGAGGGAGAGCTGCACTTTCAGAGGTTCAGTACTGAGGGAGTGCCGCACTGTCAGAGGGTCAGTACTGACGGAGTGCTGCACTGTCAGAGGGACAGTACTGAGGGAGTGCTGCACTTTCAGAGGGTCAGTACTGAGGGAGTGCCGCACTGTCAGAGGGTCAGTACTGAGGGAGTGCCGCACTGTCAGATGGTATGTATTTTAAGTGAGGTGTTAAACCATTGGCCTCTGTCCTTTCCGTTGGGTATGTAAGTTGCCTTGGTGCCTATTTAAGATGTGTTTTGGTGGGGATGGGGTTGGATTGTTGTGGGTGAGGGATTCGCTTGTGGGAGGGGCGGAGGTTATCTTGGGCGAGGGGTTTATGTGTGCGTTTGGGGTTTTGGGTAGGTTTGGGTGTGGGAGCAGTTGCGTGAGGGTGGGGGATGGGGGGTTGTGTGAGGGTGGGGGATGGGGGGTTGTGTGAGGGTGGGGGATGGGGGGTTGTGTGAGGGTGGTGGATGGGGGGTTGTGTGAGGGTGGGGGATGGGGGGTTGTGTGAGGGTGGTGGATGGGGGGTTGTGTGAGGGTGGGGGATGGGGGGTTGTGTGAGGGTGGGGGATGGGGGGGGGTTATGTGAGGGTGGGGGATGGGGAGCAGTTGTGTAAGGGTGGGGGATGGGGAGCAGTTGTGTAGGGGTGGGGGATGGGGAGCAGTTGCGTGAGGGTGGGGGATGGGGGGTTGTGTGAGGGTGGTGGATGGGGGGTTGTGTGAGGGTGGGGGATGGGGGGTTGTGTGAGGGTGGGGGATGGGGAGGGGTTATGTGAGGGTGGGGGATGGGGAGCAGTTGTGTAAGGGTGGGGGATGGGGAGCAGTTGTGTAGGGGTGGGGGATGGGGAGCAGTTGTGTGAGGGTGGGGGATGGGGAGGGGTTATGTGAGGGTGGGGAGGTTGTGTGAGGGTAGGGGATGGGGGGTTTGTGTGAGGGTGGGGGATGGGGAGCAGTTGTGTGAGGGTGGGGGATGGGGAGGGGTTATGTGAGGGTGGGGAGGTTGTGTGAGGGTGGGGGATGGGGGGTTTGTGTGAGGGTGGGGGAGCTGTTTGGGTGTGAGTTGGGGTGGGTGTGGGTGGGAGACGGGGGAGGGGTTTGGATGGAGGTGGTGGTGGGAGTGGGGGATGGGGGAGGGGGCTGCGAGTGGGTGGGGGAAGGGGAGGGGTTGGGTGAGGGGGGGATGGGGTGGAGGTTGGTTGGTGGGCGTGGATGGAGTGGGTTTGGGGAGTGGATGGGGGTGGGGGTTGTGTCGGTGTGGGGGTGGGGGTGGGGGTGGGGGTGAGAGTGGGGGTGGGGGTAAGGGTTGGGTGGGTGTGTGGTTGGGGGAATGGCAGGGGTGGCTTGGGGGGTTCGGGCCCTGGGGATGAGGGGCTCCAGGGGGGAGGGATCTGGTGGGGAGGGCCCCCAGTGGGAGGGGTTCTGGGGAGAAGGGTCCCAGGGGGAGGTGTTCTGGGGAGGAGGGGCCAAGGGCGAGGGGCCCCAGTGGGAGGGTTTCTGGGGGGAGGGGCCCCAGGGGGCAGGGCTCTAGTGGGGAGGGATTCTGGAGGGGAGGGGCCCCAGGGGGCAGGGCTCTAGGAGGGAGGGGTTCTGGAGGGGAGGGGCCCCAGGGGGAGGGGCTCTGGGGGAGGGGCCCTGGGGGTAGGGGCCCCAGGGGGGTGTGGCTCTGGGGGGAGGGGCTCCAGGGGAGGGGCTCTGGGGGGAGGGACTCTGGGGGGAGGGGGGAGGGGGGGAGGGGCTCTGGGGGGGAGGGGCTCTGGGGGGGAGGGGCTCTGGGGGGGAGGAGCTCTGGGGGGGAGGGGCTGTGGGGGGGAGGGGCTCTGGGGGGGGAGGAGCTCTGGGGGGGAGGGGCCCCCAGTACGTGCAGAGGCAGGTTGAAGGGTGGCAAAGGGCAGGAGCTGGGCCTGGGGTGGGGCAGTTCGGGGGGTGGGGGAGCGCAGGTGAAATGGAGTCTGGTTCAATTGGTCCAGATCAGGCCCCACCCACAACTTGGACACACCCCCAAGTGACATTCCACCAATCGCGTGGGTTCAGGGAACTCTTTACCCTGCGCTCAGTTTCTGATCCACCAGGAGACACATTTCAAACATTCGCTCAGAGCCAAAAGACTGAATTTACAGCGAGTCTGAGCCGGGTCCATCTGATCGGTGACCGTCATTCCCAGGGATCTGAGTCCCTGACAGGGGGCGGGTTGGACAATCCCAATGAGAACATTCAGTTTTACTGATAAACTCATTTTCACCATCTTTAATAAACCTGCCCTGACTCAGGAAACACATGAAGAAACAGGTGAATGGAGATAATGGACAGGATTACTATCTGGTACTCTGCCCCATCCTGCTGCTTCAGGGAACATTTCACGCTTGTGATGATGGAAATAAACGTTAGCAGAAATCTGAAGCCAACTCTGAGCAGCGCGATTCCTGACTGTGCCCAGAGCAGAGGCTGTGTCCCCGGATCTTTACCACAAACTGATTGTCAGGATCCTGAATCTCAGTCAACGGTCACACCACCTTCACCATCTTTAATATCCAGGCTTCTCAGATCAAATCACTGAGAGAAACATGTGTGGCTTCTTAATACCGTCCATTCCAGCTCTCACCCATGGAGAAATCAGGAAGGTTAAACTGTCACAGCTGAAACGAGGAACTATATCCAGACACATTTCTGGGGAAAGGAGTGAGTTTAATCCCTGAACTGTGACTGCCATTGAAACTGATGGTTGCTCCATGTTGCTTCCCTTACAACATTGCTGCTGACTCTAAACAGGCCTCTCTCTCTCTCTCTCTCTCTCTCTCTCTACCCATTCATATAAAAGGAGAATGTAAGACTTACAGAGTAGCAGTTCATGGCACTCAGAGGCTCCTGGCCCTGGAGTGAAGCAGTCAGTCAGCAACAGTCGGGAGGAGGTTTCGTGAAGGACCAGGCCAGAGGTGAATGGTTTTTACTGTGGGAAGTGGCAGCTCGCCTTCCCTCGCCAGTTCTCAGCCCTCAGCAGCTGAGTTGCAGGAGGTGACGTCAGATCTGCAGCAAGCTTCTGGTCCCAGTGTGAGCAAATGTGGGGCGAGCAGCCTGAGGTTATTAGTTGCTGATTGACAATTGCTGCCTCCTGCCCTTCTGTGTAATCATCTCAGGAGGTGAAGGCAGTAAGTCAGCTCCTCTCACTCACTGATCCCCTCGCTTGCAGCAGTTTGAGTTCAGAGACAATTAACTAGAGAGCTGGTTCACAAGGAGGATAGGGAATGGGAGTGGCTGATCAGAGGAAGCAATGATTCACAATAAACAGAGTCGGAGCCGCTGTATCGGAGAGGCAGCAATCCCAAATACTGAGTCAGAAAGTCGGGAGTTCACCCTCACTCCCGGAGCTGGGAATACAATCTAACATTAGGAGGGGCAGTGGTGAGGAGGGACCTCAGTGCAGAACTAATGCAAATACCAGAGATGCTGTACCATCAGTAACACCAACAGCTTGTTTTCATAAGCTGCCTTTAAGATAATAAAGGATGTCAGGGATCTTTGTTGGAGAATTAAAAACACCCAGCTAAATAAGTAGGTATGAAATCAGAGAGGTCAGTTTAAAGGAATATCTTAAAGGAGGAAAATGAGGTAGAGAGAGTGGCGGGGGGTGGGGGAGGTGGGGCGTGGGGGAGGTGGGGGTTCGGGGGTGGGGCGGGGAGAGGTTTAGGGAGGGAATTTCAGAGGTGGGGCTGAGACAGCTGGAGGCACGGCCGCCAATGGGGGAGTGATTAAATTCAGAGAAGCCAGAGTTCGAGGAGGGTGGGGAATTGTGGGGCTGGAGGGGGGTTACAGAGATGGGGAAGGGGTGGTGGGGGGGTGGGGGGGAGGGTGGGGGGGGGGTGGGGGGTGTGGGGGGTGTGGTGGGGGGGTGGGGGGGGAGGGTGGGGGGGGGGGGGGGGGGGGTGGAGGGGGCGGTGCGAGGCCAGGGAGAGATTTGAAAACAAGGATGAGAATTTTAAAATCAAGACGTTGCTTGACCGGGAGCCGGTGTAGGTCAGTGAGCACCGGGGTGATAGGGGAATGGGAGTTGGTGTGAGTTCGGACGTGGGCAGCAGAATTTTGGAGTTCCGGAGGGTAGAATGTGGGAGAGCGGCCCGGAGAGAGTTGGAATGTGGGCGCGCGGCCCGGGGAGAGTTGGAATGTGGGAGAGCGGCCCGGGGAGAGTTGGAATGTGGGAGAGCGGCCCGGAGAGAGTTGGAATGTGGGCGCGCGGCCCGGGGAGAGTTGGAATGTGGGAGAGCGGCCCGGAGAGAGTTGGAATGTGGGAGAGCGGCCCGGGGAGAGTTGGAATGTGGGAGAACGACCCGGAGAGAGTTGGAATGTGGGAGAGCGGCCCGGAGAGAGTTGGACTGACAGGTCAGGAGGTAACAGAGGCCAGGATGTGGCAGCCGGTAACAGCCGGTGACAGGCGATGTTACAGTGATGGAAGCAGAGGGCCTTAGTGATACATAACATAAGATACATGCAGGAGGAGGCCAATCAGCCCATCAAGCCTCCTCCACTGTTCAATAAGATCAAAGCTGATCTGAATGTGGTCTCGCCACCCCTTTCCTGTCTGCTCCACGCCATAACCCTGACCTTCCTTGTGGATCAAAAATCAATCTAACAGCCTTGAAAAATTCACTGACCCAGTCTCCACTGCACTCTGGGGAAGAGAATTCCACAGAAAATGTCCCCCCGAGGGAGGAAATTCCTCCTCATCTCCATCTTAAATGGGAGCCCCTTATTTTGAAGCTGTACCCAGAGTTCTACATTCCCCATGAGGGGAAACATCGTCTCAGCATCCACCCTGTCGAGCTCCCCCCTCAGATTCTTATGTTTCAGTAAGATCACCTCTCATTCTTCTAAACTGCAATGAGGAAAGGCCCAACCTGCTCAACCTTTTCTCATAAGTCATCCCAGGAATCAACCCAGAACCTTCCCTGAACTGCTTTCAAACCAACACGGTTTCTCAGTCCATGTTGAGCCTGTCTGGTTGTCTTTTGATTTTCTAAATGTCTGCTATTGCCTCATCTCTTTAATAATGGATGATATGGATAAGTGATCAGAAGCTCAGGTCAGGGTCCAATACAAAACCAAGGTTGTGAACAGACTGTTCAGCCTCAGAGAGTGGCCGGAGAGACAGATGGGGTCAGTGGGGAGATCTTTGCGGGACACCGGAGGTGATGGTGTTGGACCAGGAAGAGAAGCCATTGCAAATAGATCATAGAAAGTTTGTGGCACAGAAAGAGGCCACTCGGCCCATCGTGTCTGTTCCGGCTGAAAAACGAGCCCCTCAGCCTAATCCCATTTACCAGCGCAGGTTGTGGCACTTGAGATGTATATCCAGACACCTTTGAAATGGGCTGAGGGTTTCTGTTCTACTCCCCTTTCAAGCAGTGAGTTTCAGATCCCCACAACTCTCTGCGTGAAAAATATTTTCCTCATCTCCCCTCTAGTCTTTATACCGATCGCTTTAATCCTATCTCTTGTAGTCACTGACCTCTCTGCTAAGGTATTTGGGCCCTTTCCATCCCCTATATCCAGGCCCCTCACTTTTTTTTACATCTCAATGAAATTGCCCCTCAGTCTCCTCTGTTCCAAGGAGAACAATCCCAGCCTCTCCAAACTCTCCTCATAGCTGCAACTTTCCAGTCTTGGGTGGCAACATCCTTGTAAATCTCCTCTGTACCCTCTCTAAAGCAATTTCATCCTTTCTGTAATGAGGGGACCAGAACTGCACACAGTACTCAAGTTGTGGCCTAACTAATGTTTTATATAGTTCCAGCATAACCTCCCTATTATATTCTATGCCTCTGCTAATAAATGAAAGGATTCCATATCCCTTCCTAACCACCTTATGGACCTGTCCTGCTACCTTCAGGGATCTGTGGACATTCAATCCAAGGTCCCTCACACCTCTCGCTATCCTCCCATTTATTGTGCATTCCTTTGCCTTGTATGACAGCCCCAAATGCATCATCCCACACTTCTCTGACAAATGCTTCTCTGACTATGATTAGATTGAAAAGAATGGAACCGGGGGGAGAATTTTCTCCCAGTCATTGGGGGGGGGGTGGGGAGGTTAGACAGGAGTGGGTGTGGGCGGGCGTGTAGACTATCACCACCCCCGATTGGCTGCGTGCCGCCATTTTACATGGGTGGGCCAATTAAGGCCCGCGCAGCGTGACATGCAGCCGGTAGCGCTCAGCGTTACCTGTGCGGGTGGGTGGGGGGTGTAGTCTGAGTTGGCGTATCCACGCCAAGGTGCAGGGAAATATCCCTGAGCACAAAGCTGCCTCCGAGAGATTAGTTTGATTTTTGAAAATTTTAATGAAGAAAAAAAACATTTTTAAGACATGTCCCCTCGTGTGACAGTGCCACATGAGCTGGGAAACGTCACTGAATTTTAATTTAAAAATTTATCTAATTTATAAACCTTTCATGAAACCTCATCCCGCCTGTGGATGAGGTTCCATGATAAATGTGAAGGCCGCTTGGGCTCTTTGCCTTGCCACCAACCTTCAGGTTAGACGGGTCACTCAGTTAATTATCTTCATTGGTGTTTAAATGGCCTTAAGAGGCCTTTGACAGTTTGGCAGGTTCGCAGCCGACTCCACTGTCCACCCACCGAGCTCAAGATCAGAATGAGGCGCAGTGACGTTGGGATACACACCCGATGTATCCTGTGTCACTTTATGTGTCAGCGAGCAGGCCCCACCCCCACTCACTGACCCAAAGATTCTGCCCCAGGTAAAAGCAGCTGCACCCAGTTTTTAAAAATTCATTCAGGGGATGTGGGTGTCACTGGCTGGGCCAGCATTTATTACCCATCCCTAGTTGCCCTTGAGAAGGTGGTGGTGAGCTGCCTTCTTGAACTGCTGCAGTCCATGTGGTGTAGGTATACCCACAGTGCTGTTAGGGAGGGAGTTCCAGGATTGTGACCCAGCGACAGTGAAGGAATGGTGATATATTTCCAAGTCAGGATGGTGAGTGACATGGAGGGGAACTTCCAGGTGGTGGTGTTCCCATCTATCTGCTGCCCTCGTCCTTCTAGATGGTAGCGGTCATGGATTTGGAAGGTGCTGCCTAAGGAGCCTTGGTGAGTTCCTGCAGTGCATCTTGTAGATGGTACACACTGCTGTTACTGTGTGTCGGTGGTGGGAGTGAATGTTTGTGGATGTGGTGCCAATCAAGTGGCTGCTTTGTCCTGGATGGTGTCAAGCTTCTTGAGTGTTGTGGGAGCTGCACTTATCCAGGCAAGTGGGGAATATTCCATCACACTCCTGACTTGTGCCTTGTATATGGTGGACAGGCTTTGGGGAGTCAGGAGGTGAGTTACTCACCGCAGGATTCCTAGCCTCTGACCTGCTCTTGTAGCCACAGTATTTATTCCACAGCTGGACAACAGTGGAGAGGTGTTGGGGGAGGATGGTGTAGTCGACCATGTCAAAGGTTGCAGACAGGTCAAGACAGACGAGGAAGGAAAGTTTACCTTTGTCACAATCACTGAGGATATCAGTTGTTTCAATGCAGTTTCTAAAATGCTGTCCCATTCATGTAGCCACAGTGTAAGTGCTGAATACCCTAACCCAACATTGCAGGTAATCAATGCTGTTGACTATCAATGCTGCAGGAACAAAACACACAGCTCCCTATCACTCTCACCATCAGGCATTACTCACCAATGTCACGCTCCGTTCACCAGGGTCACAGGGGAATCAACAACGACTTACATCTATACAGCACCTTGTACAACTTCCCAGGGAGTGTCACAGAAGCTTAGCAAACAAAAAGTGGCATTTGGTGTGAGTCAGTGAGTGAGTGACATGCAGCAGTGTTTGGAGCAGCTGACGTTTCTGGAGGTTTAAACAGAGAGAGACTGTGTGTGTGTGTGAACATTGTCCTGAGAGTGCAGATTGTAGCCGAGCCTGTCACAGAGTGTCTTTGTGAACAAGGAGAGGCCAGTGGGTGTAGCGAAAGGGTCAGGAAGTGTAGCTCAGCCTTATGCTCCTGATATCCTCATTCACTGATTGGTCAGAGAGCTGCCACCAGACCCACAGCTCTTCATTCTCCGATTCACACAAGGAATGGGATTTACTGGGAAAGCAGGCAAAACCATTCCCATCCTAATCTCCCCATCTGTCCCCCTGCAGTCACTGATCACACAGCGTGAGCCGTGGGCCCTGGCTGAGATCTTCCTGACATTATGTTGGCCTCAGTACCATTCCAGCCATGCAGCTGTGCACTGAGCCAGTGGTGGTGCTGCGCAGTGACGGGGGTTGGTCCCTGTGCTCTGTGTGCCTCCAATCCCTCATCACTCGAAGAGAGAGTCTCCTCAGTCCCTCTGGACTGACCTGATGGGAAGTTGTCCCTGTTCGTATCTTCACAAATCCAGATTGAGGAAAGTTCCGGAATAGTTGTTTGGTCATACGGAACCTGAGTGTTGCTAAAGAGAGACATTTTGTTGAAGCTTTTTGTCTTGCACTGATCAGGACATTTTGCAAAAAAAACAACAGATTCATGCAGTATGAGAAGAGAGTGCTGATTGGTGGGCAAGTGGACTCTGATTGGTAGAGGTTTGCCACGGAGAATGTACCAGTTGATGTTGACTGACAGTTAACTGTTTGAAATTTAAACCAGGCAGTTGGACCGTGATGTTTTTAGCTTATTTATGGGATGTGGGCATCACTGGCTAGGCCAGCTTTTATCGCCCATCCCTAATTGCTGTGGGTCTGGAGTCACATGTAGACCAGACCCGGTAAGGAAGACAGATTCCCTTCCCTAAAGGGCATTAATGAACCAGATGGGTTTTTTTTTACAACAATCAGCAATGGTTTCATGGACTTTTACTTCCAGATTTTTACTAAATTCAAATTCCACCACTATGGGTCTCTAGATTACTGGCCTCCCTATGTTTGTCAAGGGATTGCCCTGGGGAATGAGTCAGTGACTGGCTGTCACTTATTTGATTTGGCTGAAACAGGCACAATGTGTGTACACGTTCTTTCTGTCTGCGATGAACAGGGGTCCTGTGTATTAATATCTGCAGCTTTAGGTACACACAAATGTGCCACATTGTGGGCCTGACTAACCATCTTATATTAGTTGTCAGTGTAATTCTTAGTACATGGAGAATTATTTCACTGAAATAATTTCAGTGATTATTTCAGTGATTAATTCACTGAAGCTCAACACAAACTGGAGGAACAACACCTCATCTTCCGACTAGGCACCTTACAGCCTTCCGGACTGAATGTTGAGTTCAACAATTTTAGATCATGAACTCTCTCCTCCATCCCCACCCCCTTTCCGATTCCCCTTTTTCCCATAATGTATAATTTTTTTATGCTATATTTTTTATCTTCTCTCCTATTTTTCAATTTATTTCGAACTATTGTTTTATTTCCACCTTTTAGCACATTTTGATCCCTTCCCCCCACCCCACCCCCACCAGGGCCTTCTGCCACTAGCTTGCTACCCTTAATGTCCCCATTAGCACATTCCTTAGATAATATCACCTCCGTCAACACCCCTTTGTCCTTTTTCCTATGACATCTTTGGCAATCTTTTTTTTGCCTCCACCTATCACTGGCCTTCTATCCAGCTCTACCTGTCCCACCCCCTCTACCAGCTTATATTTCACCTCATTTCTATATTTCTTAGTTCTGTTGAAGAGTCATACGGACTCGAAACATTAACTGTGTTCCTCTCCGCAGGTGCTGTCAGACCTGCTGAGTTTTTCCAGCTATTTTTACTTTTGTTCATTATTTAGCAAATGTTATCCAAGCACAGAATCACATCTAACGTTGGACACTCTGGGCTGTAACCTCTGACACGGAGAGCGCTGGCCTGCAGAAATTAGAAATACACACTTAACTGCTCTTGAAAATGGTGTGTTAGCCGGAGCTGCTTGGGGTCTACACTGAAAGACCCCTCTCAGGTCCCAGTGAAGTGTAACTCCAGCGGATTAAGCGAGGTGATGCCCCCTTTTTTAGGGCACTCACTGACATCGAGGCGTTAGTTTAAAGGGTCAGGGAGACCGACAGCCCAGGGAGAAGGGAAGTGTCTAAGGAAAGTGGATAGCGTCTGTGGGTTGAGGGTGTATGGGGTGGGGGAGGGGGGGTGATCAAGTCAGGGGGAGGGGTTGCTGGAGCGGGGGGGGGGTCGGAGGGAGGGGGTTTCTGAGGGGCCGGGGTTCAAGGTGAGGGTGGGGTTGGAGGTCAGAGGTTCCGAGGTCAGGGGGGGTGGGTTCCGAGGTCAGGGGTCGATCTGAGGTCGGGGCGGGTTCAGGGTTGGGGGGGGGTTGGAATGGGGGTCTCCGGTGGGTGGGGTGGGGTTTGGGATGTGGGGGTAGTCCCGTGAAGTCAGCCTGGGCCTTTACCATAGTTACTCCAAAGTTAGAAGAGGTTTTAATTCTTCTATCTTTTTCTGGGTAACGATTGGTTTAACCCCATCGGAACCATCCAACGTTTAATGTTTAAATCACATTTTCGAATGGTTCCCAGTGCAGCGCAGTTGTCCAGAGGAGGTGTGCACTTCTGGGCAATTGTCATACAAACCCTTACCTGGGGACTTCCCAGAGGGTTCCCCCCAAATCTGATGCTGGGGTGCTCGGTGGTTACAGGCCTGTGTCTTGAGTTTTGCAAGCCTGGGCGGATTGGGTATGGTCAGTACTTTGCCTGTTGCGAACAGCGGTTGGGACAAGCTGTTTGATACAGTCCGCCAGTCTTTGGGACATACTTCCGACATACCCGTCATCACACCAGCACTGAAACTCATACACCACATTACTCATTTGTGTGATAGGCAGAATGTCTTTTTGGCTTGAGGGCAGCATCCTGTTAGTGGTGAATACCACTCGTGTTACTGCTGCATAGTAGCAGCGTGAAACAGCTGGCTTCACCTGCTGCTCAAGTGTTTGAGATACCTTCCTCTTCCAGAGTAATCTGAGGCACTTTTCAGGGCTGGAAGCGCCCTTAAGTTGATGGGTTTGTGTGATATACTGCACAAAATGATCTAATCAGGGGAGCCATTATCCCGCAGGGTGTCTTTGATGCGCCTATTTCAGCATCAGCCTGTGTGGTGAACAAATGGCTCAGGTCCTATTTACCAGGTTGCCAATATGATCAATCTTATGGCATGTGGAACTGTAAGAATCCCAACAGAGAGAGAAAGGGTTAAATACAGAGAGAGAGAGGGTTAAATACAGAGAGAGAGGGTTAAATACAGAGAGAGAGGATTAAATATATAGAGAGAGAGGGTGAAATACAGAGAGAGAGGGTTAAATACAGAGAGAGGGTTACATACAGAGAGAGAAAGTGTTAAATACAGAGAGAGGGTTAAATACAGAGAGAGAGGGTTCAATACAGAGAGAGAGAGGGTTAAATACAGAGAGAGAGGGTAAAATACAGAGAGAGAGGATTAAATACAGAGAGGCTTAAATACAGAGAGAGAGAGGATAAAATATAGAGAGAGAGGGGGATAAATACAGAGAGAGAGGATTAAATATAGTGAGAGAGGATTAAATACAGAGAGAGAGTTAAATACAGAGAGAGAGGATTAAATATATAGAGATAGAGGGTTAAATACAGAGAGAGACGGTTAAATACAGAGAGAGAGGGTTAAATACAGAGAGAGAGAGGGTTAAATACAGGGAGAGAGGGTTAAATACAGAGAGAGAAAGGGTTATATTCAGAGAGAGAGAGGGTTATATTCAGAGAGAGGGTTAAATTCAGAGAGAGAGTGTTAAATACAGAGAGAGAGGGGGTTAAATATAGAGAGAGAGAGGGTTAAATAGAGAGAGAGGGGGTTAAATACAGAGAGAGAGAGGGTTAAATAGAGAGAGAGGGGGTTAAATACAGAGAGAGAGGGTTAAATACAGAGAGGAGGGTTAAATACAGAGAGAGAGAGGGTTAAATACAGAGAGGAGGGTTAAATACAGAGAGAGAGGGTTAAATATATAGAGAGAGAGGGTGAAATACAGAGAGAGAGGGTTAAATACAGAGAGAGGGTTACATACAGAGAGAGAAAGTGTTAAATACAGAGAGAGGGTTAAATACAGATAGAGAGGGTAAAATACAGAGAGAGAGGGTTCAATACAGAGAGAGAGAGGCTTAAATACAGAGAGAGAGGATAAAATATAGAGAGAGAGGGGGTTAAATACAGAGAGAGAGGATTAAATATAGCGAGAGAGGATTAAATACAGAGAGAGAGTTAAATACAGAGAGAGAGGATTAAATATATAGAGATAGAGGGTTAAATACAGAGAGAGACGGTTAAATACAGAGAGAGAGGGTTAAATACAGAGAGAGAGGGGGTTAAATACAGGGAGAGAGGGTTAAATACAGAGAGAGAAAGGGTTAAATTCAGAGAGAGAGAGGGTTATATTCAGAGAGAGAGAGGGTTAAATTCAGAGAGAGAGTGTTAAATACAGAGAGAGAGGGGGTTAAATATAGAGAGAGAGAGGGTTAAATAGAGAGAGAGGGGGTTAAATACAGAGAGTGAGAGGGTTAAATAGAGAGAGAGAGGGTTAAATACAGAGAGAGAGGGTTAAATACAGAGAGGAGGGTTAAATACAGAGAGAGAGAGGGTTAAATATAGAGAGAGAGGGTTAAATACAGAGAGAGTGAGTTAAATACAGAGAGAGAGGATTAAATACGGATTGAGAGGGTTAAATAGAGAGAGAGGGTTAGGTAGAGAGAGCGAGGATGTGAAATACGGAGTGAGAGGGTTAAATAGAGAGAGAGACTGTGTTAAATACAGAGTGAGAGGGTTAAATAGAGAGAGATGGTGTTAAATACGGAGCGAGAGGGTTAAATAGAGGGAAAGAGAGGATGTTAAATACGGAGTGAGAGGGTTAAATAGAGAGAGAGACTGTGTTAAATATGAAGTGAGAGGGTTAAATAGAGAGAGGGTGTTAAATACGAAGTGAGAGGGTTAAATAGAGAGAGAGGGTTAAATACGAAGTGAGAGGGTTAAATAGAGAGAGAGAAGGGGTTAAATATGGTGTGAGAGGGTTAAATAGACAGAGAGAGAGGGGGTTAAATATGAAGTGAGAGGGTTAAATAGAGAGAGAGTGGGGGTTAAATACAGAGTGAGAGGGTTAAATAGAAAGAGGGAGAGGGTTAAATATGAAGTGAGAGAGTTTGATACAGAGAGAGAGTGTCAAATATGAAGTGAGAGGGCTAAATACAGAAAGAGTTAAATACAGAAAGAACGAGTTAAATACAGAGAGAGATGGTTAATACGAAGTGAGAGGGTTAAATAGAGAGAGAGGGTGTTAAATACGGAGTGAGAGGGTTAACTAGAGAGAGAGAGAGGATGTTAAATACGGAGTGAGAGGTTTAAATAGAGAGAGAGAGTGTGTTAAATACGGATTGAGAGGGTTAAATACAGAGAGAGAGAGGTTCAAATGCAGAGAGAGAGAGGGTTAAATACAGAGAGAGAGAGGGCTAAATACAGAGAGAGGGTTAAATACAGAGAGAGTGAGTTAAATAAAGAGAGAGAGGATTAAATACGAAGTGAGAGGGTTAAATAGAGAGAGAGAGAGAATGTTAAATACGGAATGAGAGGGTTAAATAGAGAGAGAGGGTGTTAAATACAGAGTGAGATGGTTCAATAGAGAGAGAGAGGGTTAAATACGAAGTGAGAGGGTTAAATAGAGAGAGAGGGTGTTAACTATGGAGTGAGAGGGTTAAATAGAGAGAGGGTTAAATATAGAGTGAGAGGGTTAAATAGAGAGAAAGAGGGTTAAATATGGAGTGAGAGGGTTAAATAGAGAGAGAGAGGCTGTTAAATACGAAGTGAGATCGTTTAATAGAGAGAGAGGGTATTTAATACAGAGTGAGAGGGTTAAATAGAGAGAGAGAGGGTTAAATACGAAGTGAGAGGGTTAAATAGAGAGAGAGAGGGGGTTAAATATGGAGTGAGAGGATTAAATAGAGAGAGAGAGGGTTAAATATGGAGTGAGAGCGTTAAATAGAGAGAGAGAGGGTTAAATACAGAGTGAGAGGGTTAAATAGAGATACAGAGAGAGGGTTAAATATGAAGTGAGAGGGTCAAATAGAGAGAGAGAGAGAGGGTTAAATACGGAGTGAGAGGGTTAAATACAGAGAGAGAGGGTTAAATATGGAGTGAGAGGGTTAAATACAGAGAGAGAGAGGGTTAAATATGAAGTGAGTGGGTTAAATAGAGAGAGAGTGTGTTAGATATGGTGTGAGAGGGTTAAATACAGAGAGTGGGGGCTAAATACAGAGTGAGAGGGTTAAATAGAGAGAGAGAGGGGGTTAAATATGAAGTGAGAGGGTTAAATAGAGAGAAAGGGTTAAATACAAAGTGAGAGGGTTAAATAGAAAGAGAGAGAGGGTTAAATATGAAGTGAGAGAGTTTAATACAGAGAGAGAGTGTTAAATATGAAGTGAGAGGGCTAAATACAGAAAGAGAGTTAAATACAGAAAGAGCGAGTTAAATACAGGGAGAGAGGCTTAATACAAAGTGAGAGGGTTAAATAGAGAGAGAGAGAGAGGGTGTTAAATATGAAGTGAGAGGGTTAAATAGAGAGAGAGTGGGGGTTAAATACAGAGTGAGAGGGTTAAATAGAAAGAGGGAGAGGGTTAAATATGAAGTGAGAGAGTTTGATACAGAGAGAGAGTGTTAAATATGAAGTGAGAGGGCTAAATACAGAAAGAGTTAAATACAGAAAGAACGAGTTAAATACAGAGAGAGATGGTTAATACGAAGTGAGAGGGTTAAATAGAGAGAGAGGGTGTTAAATACGGAGTGAGAGGGTTAACTAGAGAGAGAGAGAGGATGTTAAATACGGAGTGAGAGGTTTAAATAGAGAGAGAGAGTGTGTTAAATACGGATTGAGAGGGTTAAATAGAGAGAGAGAGGTTCAAATGCAGAGAGAGAGAGGGTTAAATACAGAGAGAGAGAGGGCTAAATACTGAGAGAGGGTTAAATACAGAGAGAGTGAGTTAAATAAAGAGAGAGAGGATTAAATACGAAGTGAGAGGGTTAAATAGAGAGAGAGAGAGAATGTTAAATACGGAATGAGAGGGTTAAATAGAGAGAGAGGGTGTTAAATACAGAGTGAGATGGTTCAATAGAGAGAGAGAGGGTTAAATACGAAGTGAGAGGGTTAAATAGAGAGAGAGGGTGTTAACTATGGAGTGAGAGGGTTAAATAGAGAGAGGGTTAAATATAGAGTGAGAGGGTTAAATAGAGAGAAAGAGGGTTAAATATGGAGTGAGAGGGTTAAATAGAGAGAGAGAGGCTGTTAAATACGAAGTGAGATCGTTTAGTAGAGAGAGAGGGTATTTAATACAGAGTGAGAGGGTTAAATAGAGAGAGAGAGGGTTAAATATGAAGTGAGAGGGTTAAATAGAGAGAGAGAGGGGGTTAAATATGGAGTGAGAGGATTAAATAGAGAGAGAGAGGGTTAAATATGGAGTGAGAGCGTTAAATAGAGAGAGAGAGGGTTAAATACGGAGTGTTTGGGTTAAATAGAGATACAGAGAGAGGGTTAAATATGAAGTGAGAGGGTCAAATAGAGAGAGAGAGAGAGGGTTAAATACGGAGTGAGAGGGTTAAATACAGAGAGAGAGAGTTAAATATGGAGTGAGAGGGTTAAATACAGAGAGAGAGAGGGTTAAATATGAAGTGAGTGGGTTAAATAGAGAGAGAGTGTGTTAAATATGGTGTGAGAGGGTTAAATACAGAGAGTGGGGGCTAAATACAGAGTGAGAGGGTTAAATAAAGAGAGAGAGGGGGTTAAATATGAAGTGAGAGGGTTAAATAGAGAGAAAGGGCTAAATACAAAGTGAGAGGGTTAAATACAGAGAGAAAGGGTTAAATACGGAGTGAGAGGGTTAAATACAGAGAGAGAGGTTTAAGTACGAAGTGAGAGGGTTAAATACAGAGAGAGAGGGTTAAATACGGAGTGAGAGCGTTAAATACAGAGAGAGAAAGGGTTAAATTCAGAGAGACAGAGGGTTAAATTCAGAGAGAGAGAAGGTTAAGTACAGAGAGAGAGGGTTAAATACAAAAAGAGATAGGGTTAAATACAGAGTGAGAGCGGGTTAAATATAGAGAGAGAGGGTTAACTAGAGAGAGAGAGGGTTAAATACAGAGAGAGAGGGTTAAATACAGAGAGAGAGGGTTAAATACAGAGAGAGTGCGTTAAATACGGATTGAGAGGGTTAAATAGAGAGAGAGGGTGTTAAATACGGAGTGAGAGGGTTAAGTAGAGAGAGCGAGGATGTTAAATACGGAGTGAGAGGGTTAAATAGAGAGAGAGACTGTGTTAAATACAGAGTGAGAGGGTTAAATAGAGAGAGAGGGTGTTAAATACGGAGCGAGAGGGTTAAATAGAGGGAGAGAGAGGATGTTAAATACGGAGTGAGAGGGTTAAATAGAGAGAGAGACTGTGTTAAATACGAAGTGAGAGGGTTAAATAGAGAGAGAGGGTTAAATACGAAGTGAGAGGGTTAAATAGAGAGAGAGAAGGGGTTAAATATGGTGTGAGAGGGTTAAATAGACAGAGAGAGAGGGGGTTAAATATGAAGTGAGAGGGTTAAATAGAGAGAGAGTGGGGGTTAAATACAGAGTGAGAGGGTTAAATAGAAAGAGAGAAAGGGTTAAATATGAAGTGAGAGGGTTTGATACAGAGAGAGAGTGTGAAATATGAAGTGAGGGGGCTAAATACAGAGAGAGAGTTAAATAAAGAAAGAGCGAGTTAAATACAGAGAGAGAGGCTTAATACGGAGTGAAAGGGTTAAATAGAGAGAGAGGGTGTTAAATACGGAGTGAGAGGGTTAAATAGAGAGAGAGAGAGGATGTTAAATACGGAGTGAGAGGTTTAAATAGAGAGAGAGAGTGTGTTAAATACGGAGTGAGAGGGTTAAATAGAGAGAGAGAGGGTTAAATACGAAGTGAGAGGGTTAAATAGAGTGGGGGTTAACTATGGAGTGAGAGAGTTAAATAGAGAGAGGGTTAAATATGGAGTGAGAGGATTAACTTGAGAGAGAGAGGGTTAAATATAGAGTGAGAGGGTTAAATAGAGAGAGAGAGGGTTAAACAGAGAGAGAGAAGGGGTTAAATACAGAGTGAGAGGGTTAAATCGACAGAGAGAGGGTTAAATATGAAGTGAGAGGGTTAAATAGAGAGAGAGGGTTAAATATGAAGTGAGAGGGTTAAATAGAGAGAGAGAGAGGGGGATTAAATATGGAGTGAGAGGGTTAAATAGAGAGAGAGGGTTAAATATGAAGTGAGAGGGTTAAATAGAGAGAGAGAGGGTTAGATATGAAGTGAGAGGGTTAAATAGAGAGAGAGAGGGGTTAAATATGGAGTGAGAGGGCTAACTACAGAGAGAGGGGGCTAAATACAGAGTTAAAGGGTTAAATACAGAGAGAGGGTTAAATACGGAGTGAGAGGGTTAAATACAGAGAGAGAGGTTTAAGTACGAAGTGAGAGGGTTAAATACAGAGAGAGAGGGTTAAATACGGAGTGAGAGCGTTAAATACAGAGAGAGAAAGGGTTAAATTCAGAGAGACAGAGGGTTAAATTCAGAGAGAGAGAAGGTTAAGTACAGAGAGAGAGGGTTAAATACAAAAAGAGAGAGGGTTAAATACAGCGTGAGAGCGGGTTAAATATAGAGAGAGAGGGTTAAATACAGAGAGAGAGAGGGTTAAATACAGAGAGAGAGGGTTAAATACAGAGAGAGTGAGTTAAATACAGAGAGAGAGGGTTAAATACGGATTGAGAGGGTTAAATAGAGAGAGAGGGTGTTAAATACGGAGCGAGAGGGTTAAATAGAGGGAGAGAGAGGATGTTAAATACGGAGTGAGAGGGTTAAATAGAGAGAGAGACTGTGTTAAATATGAAGTGAGAGGGTTAAATAGAGAGAGAGGGTGTTAAATACGAAGTGAGAGGGTTAAATAGAGAGAGAGGGTTAAATACGAAGTGAGAGGGTTAAATAGAGAGAGAGAAGGGGTTAAATATGGTGTGAGAGGGTTAAATAGACAGAGAGAGAGGGGGTTAAATATGAAGTGAGAGGGTTAAATAGAGAGAGAGTGGGGGTTAAATACAGAGTGAGAGGGTTAAATAGAAAGAGAGAGAGGGTTAAATATGAAGTGAGAGAGTTTAATACAGAGAGAGAGTGTTAAATATGAAGTGAGGGGGCTAAATACAGAAAGAGAGTTAAATACAGAAAGAACGAGTTAAATACAGAGAGAGAAGCTTAATACGAAGTGAGAGGGTTAAATAGAGAGAGAGGGTGTTAAATACGGAGTGAGAGGTTTAAATAGAGAGAGAGAGAGTGTGTTAAATACGGATTGAGAGGGTTAAATAGAGAGAGAGAGGGTTAAATACGAAGTGAGAGGGTTAAATAGAGAGAGTGGGGGCTAACTATGGAGTGAGAGGGTTAAATAGAGAGAGGGTTAAATATGGAGTGAGAGGATTAAATTGAGAGAGAGAGGGTTAAATATAGAGTGAGAGGGTTAAATAGAGAGAGAGAGGGTTAAATAGAGAGAGAGAAGGGGTTAAATACAGAGTGAGAGGGTTAAATCGACAGAGAGAGGGTTAAATATGAAGTGAGAGGGTTAAATAGAGAGAGAGGGTTAAATATGAAGTGAGAGGGTTAAATAGAAAGAGGGAGAGGGTTAAATATGAAGTGAGAGAGTTTGATACAGAGAGAGAGTGTTAAATATGAAGTGAGGGGGCTAAATACAGAGATAGAGTTAAATAAAGAAAGAGCGAGTTAAATACAGAGAGAGAGGCTTAATACGAAGTGAGAGGGTTAAATAGAGAGAGAGGGTGTTAAATACGGAGTGAGAGGGTTAAATAGAGAGAGAGAGAGGATGTTAAATACGGAGTGAGAGGTTTAAATAGAGAGAGAGAGTGTGTTAAATACGGAGTGAGAGGGTTAAATAGAGAGAGAGAGGGTTAAATACGAAGTGAGAGTGTTAAATAGATAGAGTGGGGGTTAACTATGGAGTGAGAGAGTTAAATAGAGAGAGGGTTAAATATGGAGTGAGAGGATTAACTTGAGAGAGAGAGGGTTAAATATAGAGTGAGAGGGTTAAATAGAGAGAGAGAGGGTTAAATAGAGAGAGAGAAGGGGTTAAATACAGAGTGAGAGGGTTAAATCGACAGAGAGAGGGTTAAATATGAAGTGAGAGGGTTAAATAGAGAGAGAGAGAGAGGGTTAAATATGAAGTGAGAGGGTTAAATAGAGAGAGAGAGGGTTAAATATGAAGTGAGAGGGTTAAATACAGAGAGAGAGGGCTAAATACAGAGTGTGAGCATTAAATAGACAGAGAGAGAGGGTTAAATATGAAGTGAGTGGGTTAAATAGAGAGAGAGAGGGTTAAATATGAAGTGACAGGGTTAAATAGAGAGAGAGGGGGATTAAATATGGAGTGAGAGGGCTAACTACAGAGAGAGGGGGCTAAATACAGAGTTAGAGGGTTAAATAGAGAGAGAGGGTTAAATATGGAGTGAGAGGGTTAAATACAGAGAGAGAGGTTTAAGTACGAAGTGAGAGGGTTAAATACAGAGAGAGAGGGTTAAATACGGAGTGAGAGGGTTAAATACAGAGGGAGAAAGGGTTAAATTCAGAGAGACAGAGGGTTAAATTCAGAGAGAGAGAGAAGGTTAAGTACAGAGAGAGAGGGTTAAATACAAAAAGAGAGAGGGTTAAATAAAGCGTGAGAGCGGGTTAAATATAGAGAGAGAGGGTTAAATACAGAGAGAGAGGGTTAAATACAGAGAGAGAGGGTTAAATAAAGAGAGAGAGGGTTAAATACAGAGAGAGTGAGTTAAATACAGAGAGAGAGGGTTAAATACGGATTGAGACGGTTAAATAGAGAGAGAGGGTGTTAAATACGTAGCGAGAGGGTTAAATAGAGGGAGAGAGAGGATGTTAAATACGGAGTGAGAGGGTTAAATAGAGAGAGAGACTGTGTTAAATATGAAGTGAGAGGGTTAAATAGAGAGAGAGGTGTTAAATATGAAGTGAGAGGGTTAAATAGAGAGAGAGGGTTAAATACGAAGTGAGAGGGTTAAATAGAGAGAGTGAAGGGGTTAAATATGGTGTGAGAGGGTTAAATAGACAGAGAGAGAGGGGGTTAAATATGAAGTGAGAGGGTTAAATAGAGAGAGAGTGGGGGTTAAATACAGAGTGAGAGGGTTAAATAGAAAGAGAGAGAGGGTTAAATATGAAGTGAGAGAGTATAATACAGAGAGAGAGTGTTAAATATGAAGTGAGGGGGCTAAATACAGAAAGAGAGTTAAATACAGAAAGAACGAGTTAAATACAGAGAGAGAAGCTTAATACGAAGTGAGAGGGTTAAATAGAGAGAGAGGGTGTTAAATACGGAGTGAGAGGGTTAAATAGAGAGAGAGTATGTTAAATACGGAGTGAGAGGTTAAAATAGAGAGAGTGTGTTAAATACGGATTGAGAGGGTTAAATAGAGAGAGAGAGGGTTAAATACGAAGTGACAGGGTTAAATAGAGAGAGTGGGGGCTAACTATGGAGTGAGAGGGTTAAATAGAGAGAGGGTTAAAAATGGAGTGAGAGGATTAACTTGAGAGAGAGAGGGTTAAATATAGAGTGAGAGGGTTAAATAGAGAGAGAGAGGGTTAAATAGAGAGAGAGAAGGGGTTAAATACAGAGTGAGAGGGTTAAATCGACAGAGAGAGGGTTAAATATGAAGTGAGAGGGTTAAATAGAGAGAGGGAGAGGGTTAAATATGAAGTGAGAGGGTTAAATAGAGAGAGAGAGGGTTAAATATGAAGTGAGAGGGTTAAATACAGAGAGAGATGGCTAAATACAGAGTGTGAGCATTAAATAGACAGAGAGAGAGGGTTAAATATGAAGTGAGAGGGTGAAATAGAGAGAGAGAGAGGGTTAAATATGAAGTGAGAGGGTTAAGTAGAGAGAGAGAGGTTTAAATATGAAGTGACAGGGTTAAATAGAGAGAGAGTGGGGTTAAATATGGAGTGAGAGGGTTAAATAGAGAGAGAGGGTTAAATATGAAGTGAGAGGGTTAAATAGAGAGAGAGGGTTAAATATGAAGTGAGAGGGTTAAATAGAGAGAGAGAGGGGTTAAATATGGAGTGAGAGGGCTAACTACAGAGAGAGGGGGCTAAATACAGAGTTAGAGGGTTAAATAGAGAGAGAGGGTTAAATATGGAGTGAGAGGGTTAAATACAGAGAGAGAGGTTTAAGTACGAAGTGAGAGGGTTAAATACAGAGAGAGAAAGGGTTAAATTCAGAGAGACAGAGGGTTAAATTCAGAGAGAGAGAAGGTTAAGTACAGAGAGAGAGGGTTAAATACAAAAAGAGAGAGGGTTAAATACAGCGTGAGAGTGGGTTAAATATAGAGAGAGTGGGTTAAATACAGAGAGAGAGGGTTAAATACAGAGAGAGAGGGTTAAATACAGAGAGAGAGGGTTAAATACAGAGAGAGTGAGTTAAATACAGAGAGAGAGGGTTAAATACGGATTGAGAGGGTTAAATAGAGAGAGAGGGTGTTAAATACGGAGTGAGAGGGTTAAGTAGAGTGAGCGAGGATGTGAAATACGGAGTGAGAGGGTTAAATAGAGAGAGAGGGTGTTAAATACGGAGCGAGAGGGTTAAATAGAGGGAGAGAGAGGATGTTAAATACGGAGTGAGCGGGTTAAATAGAGAGAGAGACTGTGTTAAATATGAAGTGAGAGGGTTAAATAGAGAGAGAGGGTGTTAAATACGAAGTGAGAGGGTTAAATAGAGAGAGAGGGTTAAATACGAAGTGAGAGGGTTAAATAGAGAGAGTGAATGGGTTAAATATGGTGTGAGAGGGTTAAATAGACAGAGAGAGAGGGGGTTAAATATGAAGTGAGAGGGTTAAATAGAGAGAGAGTGGGGGTTAAATACAGAGTGAGAGGGTTAAATAGAAAGAGAGAGAGGGTTCAATATGAAGTGAGAGAGTATAATACAGAGAGAGAGTGTTAAATATGAAGTGAGGGGGCTAAATACAGAAAGAGAGTTAAATACAGAAAGAACGAGTTAAATACAGAGAGAGAAGCTTAATACGAAGTGAGAGGGTTAAATAGAGAGAGAGGGTGTTAAATACGGAGTGAGAGGGTTAAATAGAGAGAGAGTATGTTAAATACGGAGTGAGAGGTTAAAATAGAGAGAGAGTGTGTTAAATACGGATTGAGAGAGTTAAATAGAGAGAGAGAGGGTTAAATACGAAGTGACAGGGTTAAATAGAGAGAGTGGGGGCTAACTATGGAGTGAGAGGGTTAAATAGAGAGAGGGTTAAATATGGAGTGAGAGGATTAACTTGAGAGAGAGAGGGTTAAATATAGAGTGAGAGGGTTAAATAGAGAGAGAGAGGGTTAAATAGAGAGAGAGAAGGGGTTAAATACAGAGTGAGAGGGTTAAATCGACAGAGAGAGGGTTAAATATGAAGTGAGAGGGTTAAATAGAGAGAGAGAGAGGGTTAAATATGAAGTGAGAGGGTTAAATAGAGAGAGAGAGAGGGTTAAATATGAAGTGAGAGGGTTAAATAGAGAGAGAGATGGCTAAATACAGAGTGTGAGCATTAAATAGACAGAGAGAGAGGGTTAAATATGAAGTGAGAGGGTGAAATAGAGAGAGAGAGAGGGTTAAATATGAAGTGAGAGGGTTAAGTAGAGAGAGAGAGGTTTAAATATGAAGTGACAGGGTTAAATAGAGAGAGAGGGGGGTTAAATATGGAGTGAGAGGGTTAAATAGAGAGAGAGGGTTAAATATGAAGTGAGAGGGTTAAATAGAGAGAGAGAGGGTTAAATATGAAGTGAGAGGGTTAAATAGAGAGAGAGAGGGGTTAAATATGGAGTAAGAGGGTTAAATAGAGAGAGAGGGTTAAATATGAAGTGAGAGGGTTAAATACAGAGAGGGAGGGCTAAATACAGAGTGAGAGGGTTAAATAGAGAGAGATAGAGGGTTAAATATGAAGTGAGAGGGTTAAATAGAGAGAGAAGGGGTTAAATATGGTGTGAGAGGGTTAAATAGAGACAGAGTGGGGGTTAAATACAGAGTGAGAGGGTTAAATAGAAAGAGAGAGAGGATGTTAAATACGGAGTGAGAGGTTTAAATAGAGTGAGTGTGTTAAATACGGATTGAGAGGGTTAAATAGAGAGAGAGAGGGTTAAATATGAAGTGAGAGGGTTAAATAGAGAGAGTGGGGGCTAACTATGGAGTGAGAGGTTTAAATAGAGAGAGGGTTAAATATGGAGTGAGAGGATTAACTTGAGAGAGAGATGGTTAAATATAGAGTGAGAGGGTTAAATAGAGAGAGAGAGGGTTAAATAGAGAGAGAGAAGGGGTTAAATACAGAGTGAGAGGGTTAAATCGACAGAGAGAGGGTTACATATGAAGTGAGAGGGTTAAATAGAGAGAGAGAGGGTTAAATATGAAGTGAGAGGGTTAAATAGAGAGAGAGAGGTTTAAATATGAAGTGAGAGGGTTAAATACAGAGACAGAGGGCTAAATACAGAGTGTGAGCATTAAATAGACAGAGAGAGCGGGTTAAATATGAAGTGAGAGGGTTAAATAGAGAGAGAGAGAGAGGGTTAAATATGAAGTGAGAGGGTTAAGTAGAGAGAGAGGGATAAATATGAAGTGACAGGGTTAAATAGAGTGAGAGGGGGGTTAAATATGGAGTGAGAGGGTTAAATAGAGAGGGAGGGTTAAATATTAAGTGAGAGGGTTAAATTGAGAGAGAGAGGGTTAAATATGAAGTGAGAGGGTTAAATAGAGAGAGAGGGGTTAAATATGGAGTGAGAGGGCTAACTACAGAGAGAGGGGGCTAAATACAGAGTTAGAGGGTTAAATAGAGAGAGAGAAGGGGTTGAATATGAAGTGAGAGTGTTAAATAGAGAGAGAGAAGGGGTAAATACAGAGTGAGAGGGTTAAATAGACAGAGAGAGAGGGTTAAATATGAAGTGAGAGGGTTAAGTAGAGAGAGAGGGTTAAATATGAAGTGAGAGGATTAAATACAGAGAGAGAGGGCTAAATACAGAGTGAGAGGGTTAAATAGAGAGAGACAGAGTGTTAAATATGAAGTGAGAGGGTTAAATAGAGAGAGAGAAGGGGTTAAATATGTTGTGAGAGGGTTAAATAGACAGAGAGAGAGGGGGTTAAATATGAAGTGAGAGTGTTAAATAGAGAGAGAGTGGGGGTTAAATACAGAGTGAGAGGGTTAAATAGAAAGAGAGAGAGGGTTAAATATGAAGTGAGAGAGTTTGATACAGAGAGAGAGTGTTAAATATGAAGTGAGAGGGCTAAATACAGAAAGAGTTAAATACAGAAAGAGCGAGTTAAATACAGAGAGAGAGGCTTAATATGAAGTGAGAGGGTTAAATAGAGAGAGAGGGTGTTAAATGCGGAGTGAGAGTGTTAAATAGAGAGAGAGAGAGGATGTTAAATACGGAGTGAGAGGTTTAAATAGAGAGAGAGAGTGTGTTAAATACGGATTGAGAGGGTTAAATAGAGAGAGAGGGTGCTAAATACGGAGTGAGAGGGTTAAATAGAGAGAGAGAGGGTTAAATACGAAGTGAGAGGGTTAAATAGAGAGAGTGGGGGTTAACTATGGAGTGAGAGGGTTAAATAGAGAGAGGGTTAAATATGGAGTGAAAGGATTAACTTGAGAGAGAGAGGGTTAAATACAGAGTGAGAGGGTTAAATAGAGAGAGAGAGGGGGTTAAATATGAAGTGAGAGGGTTAAATAGAGAGAAAGAGAGGGTTAAATATGAAGTGAGAGGGTTAAATACAGAGAGAGAGGACTAAATACAGAGTGTGAGCATTAAATAGACAGAGAGAGAGGGTTAAATATGAAGTGAGAGGGTTAAATAGAGAGAGAGAGAGAGAGGGTTAAATATGAAGTGAGAGGGTTAAGTAGAGAGAGAGAGGGTTAAATATGAAGTGACAGGGTTAAATAGAGAGAGAGAGGGGTTAAATATGGAGTGAGAGGGCTAACTACAGAGAGAGGGGGCTAAATATCAAGTGAGAGGGTTAAATACAGAGAGAGCAGGGGTAAATACAGAGTGAGAGGGTTAAATAGACAGAGAGAGAGAGGGTTAAATATGAAGTGGGAGGGTTAAGTAGAGAGAGAGGGGGTTAAATACAGAGTGAGAGGGTTAAATAGAGAGAGAGGGTTAAATATGAAGTGAGAGAGTTTAATACAGAGAGAGTGTGTTAAATATGAAGTGAGAGGGTTAAATACAGAGAGAGAGGGTTAAATATGAAGTGAGAGGGTTAAATAGAGAGAGAGAGGGGTTAAATATGGAGTGAGAGGGCTAACTACAGAGAGAGGGGGCTAAATACAGAGTTAGAAGGTTAAATAGAGAGAGAGAAGGGGTTAAATATGAAGTGAGAGGGTTAAATAGAGAGAGAGAAGGGGTAATTACAGAGTGAGAGGGTTAAATAGACAGAGAGAGAGGGTTAAATATGAAGTGAGAGGGTTAAATAGAGAGAGAGGGTTAAATATGAAGTGAGAGGGTTAAATACAGAGAGAGAGGGCTAAATACAGAGTGAGAGGGTTAAATAGAGAGAGACAGAGGGTTAAATATGAAGTGAGAGGGTTAAATAGAGAGAGAGAAGGGGTTAAATATGGTGTGAGAGGGTTAAATAGACAGAGAGAGAGGGGGTTAAATATGAAGTGAGAGGGTTAAATAAAGAGAGAGTGGGGGTTAAATACAGAATTAGAGGGTTAAATAGAAAGAGAGAGAGGATGTTAAATGCGGAGTGAGAGGTTTAAATAGAGAGAGAGAGTGTGTTAAATACGGATTGAGAGGGTTAAATAGAGAGAGAGAGGGTTAAATACGAAGTGAGAGGGTTAAATAGAGAGAGTGGGGGCTAACTATGGAGTGAGAGGTTTAAATAGAGAGAGGGTTAAATATGGAGTGAGAGGATTAACTTGAGAGAGAGAGGGTTAAATACAGAGTGAGAGGGTTAAATAGAGAGAGAGGGTTAAATATGAAGTGAGAGAGTTTAATACAGAGAGAGTGTGTTAAATATGAAGTGAGAGGGTTAAATACAGAGAGAGAGGGTTAAATATGAAGTGAGAGGGTTAAATAGAGAGAGAGAGGGGTTAAATATGGAGTGAGAGGGCTAACTACAGAGAGAGGGGGCTAAATACAGAGTTAGAAGGTTAAATAGAGAGAGAGAAGGGGTTAAATATGAAGTGAGAGGGTTAAATAGAGAGAGAGAAGGGGTAATTACAGAGTGAGAGGGTTAAATAGACAGAGAGAGAGGGTTAAATATGAAGTGAGAGGGTTAAATAGAGAGAGAGGGTTAAATATGAAGTGAGAGGGTTAAATACAGAGAGAGAGGGCTAAATACAGAGTGAGAGGGTTAAATAGAGAGAGACAGAGGGTTAAATATGAAGTGAGAGGGTTAAATAGAGAGAGAGAAGGGGTTAAATATGGTGTGAGAGGGTTAAATAGACAGAGAGAGAGGGGGTTAAATATGAAGTGAGAGGGTTAAATAAAGAGAGAGTGGGGGTTAAATACAGAATTAGAGGGTTAAATAGAAAGAGAGAGAGGATGTTAAATGCGGAGTGAGAGGTTTAAATAGAGAGAGAGAGTGTGTTAAATACGGATTGAGAGGGTTAAATAGAGAGAGAGAGGGTTAAATACGAAGTGAGAGGGTTAAATAGAGAGAGTGGGGGCTAACTATGGAGTGAGAGGTTTAAATAGAGAGAGGGTTAAATATGGAGTGAGAGGATTAACTTGAGAGAGAGAGGGTTAAATACAGAGTGAGAGGGTTAAGTAGAGAGAGAGAGGGTTAAATAGAGAGAGAGAAGGGGTTAAATACAGAGTGAGAGGGTTAAATCGACAGAGAGAGGGTTAAATATGAAGTGAGAGGGTTAAATAGAGAGAGAGAGAGAATTAAATATGAAGTGAGGGGGTTAAATAGAGAGAGAGATGTTTAAATATGAAGTGAGAGGGTTAAATACAGAGAGAGAGGGCTAAATACAGAGTGTGAGCATTAAATAGACAGAGAGAGAGGGTTAAATATGAAGTGAGAGGGTTAAATAGAAAGAGAGAGAGGGTTAAATATGAAGTGAGAGGGTTAAGTAGAGAGAGAGAGGGATAAATATGAAGTGACAGGGTTAAATAGAGAGAGAGGGGGGTTAAATATGGAGTGAGAGGGTTAAATAGAGAGAGAGGGTTAAATATGAAGTGAGAGGGTTAAATTGAGAGAGAGAGGGTTAAATATGAAGTGAGAGGGTTAAATAGAGAGAGAGAGGCGTTAAATATGGAGTGAGAGGGCTAACAACAGAGAGAGGGGGCTAAATACAGAGTTAGAGGGTTAAATAGAGAGAGGGAAGGGGTAAATACAGAGTGAGAGGTTTAAATAGACAGAGAGAGAAGGTTAAATATGAAGTGAGAGGGTTAAGTAGAGAGAGAGAGGGTTAAATATGAAGTGAGAGAATTTAATACAGAGAGAGAGTGTTAAATATGAAGTGAGAGGGCTAAATACAGAGAGAGAGAGGGTCAAATATGAAGTGAGAGGGTTAAATAGAGAGAGAGAGGGTTAAATATGAAGTGAGAGTGTTAAATACAGAGAGAGAGGGCTAAATACAGAGAGAGAGAGTTAAATACAGAAAGAGCGAGTTAAATACAGAGAGAGAGGGTTAATACGAAGTGAGAGGGTTAAATAGAGAGAGGGTTAAATATGGAGTGAGAGGATTAACTTGAGAGAGAGAGGGTTAAATATAGAGTGAGAGGGTTAAATAGAGAGAGAGAGGGTTAAATAGAGAGAGAGAAGGGGTTAAATACAGAGTGAGAGGGTTAAATCGACAGAGAGAGGGTTAAATATGAAGTGAGAGGGTTAAATAGAGAGAGAGAGAGGGTTAAATATGAAGTGAGAGGGTTAAATAGAGAGAGAGAGGGTTAAATATGAAGTGAGAGGGTTAAATACAGAGAGAGAGGGCTAAATACAGAGTGTGAGCATTAAATAGACAGAGAGAGAGGGTTAAATATGAAGTGAGTGGGTTAAATAGAGAGAGAGAGGGTTAAATATGAAGTGACAGGGTTAAATAGAGAGAGAGGGGGATTAAATATGGAGTGAGAGGGCTAACTACAGAGAGAGGGGGCTAAATACAGAGTTAGAGGGTTAAATAGAGAGAGAGGGTTAAATATGGAGTGAGAGGGTTAAATACAGAGAGAGAGGTTTAAGTACGAAGTGAGAGGGTTAAATACAGAGAGAGAGGGTTAAATACGGAGTGAGAGGGTTAAATACAGAGGGAGAAAGGGTTAAATTCAGAGAGACAGAGGGTTAAATTCAGAGAGAGAGAGAAGGTTAAGTAGAGAGAGAGGGTTAAATACAAAAAGAGAGAGGGTTAAATAAAGCGTGAGAGCGGGTTAAATATAGAGAGAGAGGGTTAAATACAGAGAGAGAGGGTTAAATACAGAGAGAGAGGGTTAAATAAAGAGAGAGAGGGTTAAATACAGAGAGAGTGAGTTAAATACAGAGAGAGAGGGTTAAATACGGATTGAGAGGGTTAAATAGAGAGAGAGGGTGTTAAATACGTAGCGAGAGGGTTAAATAGAGGGAGAGAGAGGATGTTAAATACGGAGTGAGAGGGTTAAATAGAGAGAGAGACTGTGTTAAATATGAAGTGAGAGGGTTAAATAGAGAGAGAGGGTGTTAAATATGAAGTGAGAGGGTTAAATAGAGAGAGAGGGTTAAATACGAAGTGAGAGGGTTAAATAGAGAGAGTGAAGGGGTTAAATATGGTGTGAGAGGGTTAAATAGACAGAGAGAGAGGGGGTTAAATATGAAGTGAGAGGGTTAAATAGAGAGAGAGTGGGGGTTAAATACAGAGTGAGAGGGTTAAATAGAAAGAGAGAGAGGGTTAAATATGAAGTGAGAGAGTATAATACAGAGAGAGAGTGTTAAATATGAAGTGAGGGGGCTAAATACAGAAAGAGAGTTAAATACAGAAAGAACGAGTTAAATACAGAGAGAGAAGCTTAATACGAAGTGAGAGGGTTAAATAGAGAGAGAGGGTGTTAAATACAGAGTGAGAGGGTTAAATAGAGAGAGAGTATGTTAAATACGGAGTGAGAGGTTAAAATAGAGAGAGTGTGTTAAATACGGATTGAGAGGGTTAAATAGAGAGAGAGAGGGTTAAATACGAAGTGACAGGGTTAAATAGAGAGAGTGGGGGCTAACTATGGAGTGAGAGGGTTAAATAGAGAGAGGGTTAAAAATGGAGTGAGAGGATTAACTTGAGAGAGAGAGGGTTAAATATAGAGTGAGAGGGTTAAATAGAGAGAGAGAGGGTTAAATATGAAGTGAGAGGGTTAAATACAGAGAGAGATGGCTAAATACAGAGTGTGAGCGTTAAATAGACAGAGAGAGAGGGTTAAATATGAAGTGAGAGGGTGAAATAGAGAGAGAGAGAGGGTTAAATATGAAGTGAGAGGGTTAAGTAGAGAGAGAGAGGTTTAAATATGAAGTGACAGGGTTAAATAGTGAGAGAGTGGGGTTAAATATGGAGTGAGAGGGTTAAATAGAGAGAGAGGGTTAAATATGAAGTGAGAGGGTTAAATAGAGAGAGAGGGTTAAATATGAAGTGAGAGGGTTAAATAGAGAGAGAGAGGGGTTAAATATGGAGTGAGAGGGCTAACTACAGAGAGAGGGGGCTAAATACAGAGTTAGAGGGTTAAATAGAGAGAGAGGGTTAAATAGGAGTGAGAGGGTTAAATACAGAGAGAGAGGTTTAAGTACGAAGTGAGAGGGTTAAATACAGAGAGGGTTAAATACGGAGTGAGAGGTTAAATACAGAGAGAGAAAGGGTTAAATTCAGAGAGACAGAGGGTTAAATTCAGAGAGAGAGAAGGTTAAGTACAGAGAGAGAGGGTTAAATACAAAAAGAGAGAGGGTTAAATACAGCGTGAGAGTGGGTTAAATATAGAGAGAGTGGGTTAAATACAGAGTTAGAGGGTTAAATAGAGAGAGAGGGTTAAATATGGAGTGAGAGGGTTAAATACAGAGAGAGAGGTTTAAGTACGAAGTGAGAGGGTTAAATACAGAGAGGGTTAAATACGGAGTGAGAGGTTAAATACAGAGAGAGAAAGGGTTAAATTCAGAGAGACAGAGGGTTAAATTCAGAGAGAGAGAAGGTTAAGTACAGAGAGAGAGGGTTAAATACAAAAAGAGAGAGGGTTAAATACAGCGTGAGAGTGGGTTAAATATAGAGAGAGTGGGTTAAATACAGAGAGAGATGGTTAAATACAGAGAGAGAGGGTTAAATACAGAGAGAGAGGGTTAAATACAGAGAGAGTGAGTTAAATACAGAGAGAGGGTGTTAAATACGGAGTGAGAGGGTTAAGTAGAGTGAGCGAGGATGTGAAATACGGAGCGGAGGGTTAAATAGAGGGAGAGAGAGGATGTTAAATACGGAGTGAGAGGGTAAATAGAGAGAGAGACTGTGTTAAATATGAAGTGAGAGGGTTAAATAGAGAGAGAGGGTGTTAAATACGAAGTGAGAGGGTTAAATAGAGAGAGAGGGTTAAATACGAAGTGAGAGGGTTAAATAGAGAGAGTGAATGGGTTAAATATGGTGTGAGAGGGTTAAATAGACAGAGAGAGAGGGGGGTTAAATATGAAGTGAGAGGGTTAAATAGAGAGAGAGTGGGGGTTAAATACAGAGTGAGAGGGTTAAATAGAAAGAGAGAGAGGGTTAAATATGAAGTGAGAGAGTAATAATACAGAGAGAGAGTGTTAAATATGAAGTGAGGGGGCTAAATACAGAAAGAGAGTTAAATACAGAAAGAACGAGTTAAATACAGAGAGAGAAGCTTAATACGAAGTGAGAGGGTTAAATAGAGAGAGAGGGTGTTAAATACGGAGTGAGAGGGTTAAATAGAGAGAGAGTATGTTAAATACGGAGTGAGAGGTTAAAATAGAGAGAGAGTGTGTTAAATACGGATTGAGAGGGTTAAATAGAGAGAGAGAGGGTTAAATACGAAGTGACAGGGTTAAATAGAGAGAGTGGGGGCTAACTATGGAGTGAGAGGGTTAAATAGAGAGAGGGTTAAATATGGAGTGAGAGGATTAACTTGAGAGAGAGAGGGTTAAATATAGAGTGAGAGGGTTAAATAGAGAGAGAGAGGGTTAAATAGAGAGAGAGAAGGGTTAAATACAGAGTGAGAGGGTTAAATCGACAGAGAGAGGGTTAAATATGAAGTGAGAGGGTTAAATAGAGAGAGAGAGAGGGTTAAATATGAAGTGAGAGGGTTAAATAGAGAGAGAGAGAGGGTTAAATATGAAGTGAGAGGGTTAAATAGAGAGAGAGATGGCTAAATACAGAGTGTGAGCATTAAATAGACAGAGAGAGAGGGTTAAATATGAAGTGAGAGGGTGAAATAGAGAGAGAGAGAGGGTTAAATATGAAGTGAGAGGGTTAAGTAGAGAGAGAGAGGTTTAAATATGAAGTGACAGGGTTAAATAGAGAGAGAGGGGGGTTAAATATGGAGTGAGAGGGTTAAATAGAGAGAGAGGGTTAAATATGAAGTGAGGGGGTTAAATAGAGAGAGAGTGGGTTAAATATGAAGTGAGAGGGTTAAATAGAGAGAGAGAGGGGTTAAATATGGAGTAAGAGGGTTAAATAGAGAGAGAGGGTTAAATATGAAGTGAGAGGGTTAAATACAGAGAGGGAGGGCTAAATACAGAGTGAGAGGGTTAAATAGAGAGAGACAGAGAGTTAAATATGAAGTGAGAGGGTTAAATAGAGAGAGAAGGGGTTAAATATGGTGTGAGAGGGTTAAATAGACAGAGAGAGAGGGGGTTAAATATGAAGTGAGAGGGTTAAATAGAGACAGAGTGGGGGTTAAATACAGAGTGAGAGGGTTAAATAGAAAGAGAGAGAGGATGTTAAATACGGAGTGAGAGGTTTAAATAGAGAGAGTGTGTTAAATACGGATTGAGAGGGTTAAATAGAGAGAGAGAGGGTTAAATATGAAGTGAGAGGGTTAAATAGAGAGAGTGGGGGCTAACTATGGAGTGAGAGGTTTAAATAGAGAGAGGGTTAAATATGGAGTGAGAGGATTAACTTGAGAGAGAGATGGTTAAATATAGAGTGAGAGGGTTAAATAGAGAGAGAGAGGGTTAAATAGAGAGAGAGAAGGGGTTAAATACAGAGTGAGAGGGTTAAATCGACAGAGAGAGGGTTAAATATGAAGTGAGAGGGTTAAATAGAGAGAGAGAGGGTTAAATATGAAGTGAGAGGGTTAAATAGAGAGAGAGAGGTTTAAATATGAAGTGAGAGGGTTAAATACAGAGACCAGAGGGCTAAATACAGAGTGTGAGCATTAAATAGACAGAGAGAGCGGGTTAAATATGAAGTGAGAGGGTTAAATAGAGAGAGAGAGAGAGGGTTAAATATGAAGTGAGAGGGTTAAGTAGAGAGAGAGGGATAAATATGAAGTGACAGGGTTAAATAGAGAGAGAGGGGGTTAAATATGGAGTGAGAGGGTTAAATAGAGAGGGAGGGTTAAATATTAAGTGAGAGGGTTAAATTGAGAGAGAGAGGGTTAAATATGAAGTGAGAGGGTTAAATAGAGAGAGAGGGGTTAAATATGGAGTGAGAGGGCTAACTACAGAGAGAGGGGGCTAAATACAGAGTTAGAGGGTTAAATAGAGAGAGGGATGGGGTTGAATATGAAGTGAGAGTGTTAAATAGAGAGAGAGAGAAGTGGTAAATACAGAGTGAGAGGGTTAAATAGACAGAGAGAGAGGGTTAAATATGAAGTGAGAGGGTTAAGTAGAGAGAGAGGGTTAAATATGAAGTGAGAGGATTAAATACAGAGAGAGAGGGCTAAATACAGAGTGAGAGGGTTAAATAGAGAGAGACAGAGTGTTAAATATGAAGTGAGAGGGTTAAATAGAGAGAGAGAAGGGGTTAAATATGTTGTGAGAGGGTTAAATAGACAGAGAGAGAGGGGGTTAAATATGAAGTGAGAGTGTTAAATAGAGAGAGAGTGGGGGTTAAATACAGAGTGAGAGGGTTAAATAGAAAGAGAGAGAGGGTTAAATATGAAGTGAGAGAGTTTGATACAGAGAGAGAGTGTTAAATATGAAGTGAGAGGGCTAAATACAGAGAGAGAGTTAAATAAAGAAAGAGCAAGTTAAATACAGAGAGAGAGGCTTAATATGAAGTGAGAGGGTTAAATAGAGAGAGAGGGTGTTAAATGCGGAGTGAGAGTGTTAAATAGCGAGAGAGAGAGGATGTTAAATACGGAGTGAGAGGTTTAAATAGAGAGAGAGAGAGTGTGTTAAATACGGATTGAGAGGGTTAAATAGAGAGAGAGGGTGCTAAATACGGAGTGAGAGGGTTAAATAGAGAGAGAGAGGGTTAAATACGAAGTGAGAGGGTTAAATAGAGAGAGTGGGGGTTAACTATGGAGTGAGAGGGTTAAATAGAGAGAGGGTTAAATATGGAGTGAAAGGATTAACTTGAGAGAGAGAGGGTTAAATACAGAGTGAGAGGGTTAAATAGAGAGAGAGAGGGGGTTAAATAGAAGTGAGAGGGTTAAATAGAGAGAAAGAGAGGGTTAAATATGAAGTGAGAGGGTTAAATACAGAGAGAGAGGACTAAATACAGAGTGTGAGCATTAAATAGACAGAGAGAGAGGGTTAAATATGAAGTGAGAGGTTAAATAGAGAGAGAGAGAGAGGGTTAAATATGAAGTGAGAGGGTTAAGTAGAGAGAGAGAGGGTTAAATATGAAGTGACAGGGTTAAATAGAGAGAGAGAGGGGTTAAATATGGAGTGAGAGGGCTAACTACAGAGAGAGGGGGCTAAATATCAAGTGAGAGGGTTAAATACAGAGAGAGCAGGGGTAAATACAGAGTGAGAGGGTTAAATAGACAGAGAGAGAGAGGGTTAAATATGAAGTGGGAGGGTTAAGTAGAGAGAGAGGGGGTTAAATACAGAGTGAGAGGGTTAATAGAGAGAGAGGGTTAAATATGAAGTGAGAGAGTTTAATACAGAGAGAGTGTGTTAAATATGAAGTGAGAGGGTTAAATACAGAGAGAGAGGGTTAAATATGAAGTGAGAGGGTTAAATAGAGAGAGAGAGGGGTTAAATATGGAGTGAGAGGGCTAACTACAGAGAGAGGGGGGCTAAATACAGAGTTAGAAGGTTAAATAGAGAGAGAGAAGGGGTTAAATATGAAGTGAGAGGGTTAAATAGAGAGAGAGAAGGGGTAAATACAGAGTGAGAGGGTTAAATAGACAGAGAGAGAGGGTTAAATATGTAGTGAGAGGGTTAAATAGAGAGAGAGGGTTAAATATGAAGTGAGAGGGTTAAATACAGAGAGAGAGGGCTAAATACAGAGTGAGAGGGTTAAATAGAGAGAGACAGAGGGTTAAATATGAAGTGAGAGGGTTAAATAGAGAGAGAGAGAAGGGGTTAAATATGGTGTGAGAGGGTTAATAGACAGAGAGAGAGGGGGTTAAATATGAAGTGAGAGGGTTAAATAAAGAGAGAGTGGGGGTTAAATACAGAATTAGAGGGTTAAATAGAAAGAGAGAGGATGTTAAATGCGGAGTGAGAGGTTTAAATAGAGAGAGAGAGTGTGTTAAATACGGATTGAGAGGGGTTAAATAGAGAGAGAGAGGGTTAAATACGAAGTGAGAGGGTTAAATAGAGAGAGTGGGGGCTAACTATGGAGTGAGAGGTTTAAATAGAGAGAGGGTTAAATATGGAGTGAGAGGATTACTTGAGAGAGAGAGGGTTAAATACAGAGTGAGAGGGTTAAGTAGAGAGAGAGAGGGTTAAATAGAGAGAGAGAAGGGGTTAAATACAGAGTGAGAGGGTTAAATCGACAGAGAGAGGGTTAAATATGAAGTGAGAGGGTTAAATAGAGAGAGAGAGAATTAAATATGAAGTGAGAGGGTTAAATAGAGAGAGAGATGTTTAAATATGAAGTGAGAGGGTTAAATACAGAGAGAGAGGGCTAAATACAGAGTGTGAGCATTAATAGACAGAGAGAGAGGGTTAAATATGAAGTGAGAGGGTTAAATAGAGAGAGAGAGAGAGGGTTAAATATGAAGTGAGAGGGTTAAGTAGAGAGAGAGAGGGATAAATATGAAGTTGACAGGGTTAAATAGAGAGAGAGGGGGGTTAAATATGGAGTGAGAGGGTTAAATAGAGAGAGAGGGTTAAATATGAAGTGAGAGGGTTAAATTGAGAGAGAGAGGGTTAAATATGAAGTGAGAGGGTTAAATAGAGAGAGAGAGGCGTTAAATATGGAGTGAGAGGGCTAACAACAGAGAGAGGGGGCTAAATACAGAGTTAGAGGGTTAAATAGAGAGAGGGAAGGGGTAAATACAGAGTGAGAGGGTTAAATAGACAGAGAGAGAAGGTTAAATATGAAGTGAGAGGGTTAAGTAGAGAGAGAGAGGGTTAAATATGAAGTGAGAGAATTTAATACAGAGAGAGAGTGTTAAATATGAAGTTAGAGGGCTAAATACAGAGAGAGAGAGGGTCAAATATGAAGTGAGAGGGTTAAATAGAGAGAGAGGGTTAAATATGAAGTGAGAGGGTTAAATACAGAGAGGGAGGGCTAAATACAGAGTGAGAGGGTTAAATAGAGAGAGACAGAGGGTTAAATATGAAGTGAGAGGGTTAAATAGAGAGAGAGGGTGTTAAGTACGGAGTGAGAGGGTTAAATAGAGAGAGAGAGAGGATGTTAAATACGGAGTGAAAGGGTTAAATAGAGAGAGAGTGTGTTAAATACGGATTGAGAGGCTTAAATAGAGATAGAGGGTGCTAAATACGGAGTGAGAGGGTTAAATAGATTGAGAGGGGGTTAACTATGGAGTGAGAGGGTTAAATAGAGAGAGGGTTAAATATGGAGTGAGAGGATTAACTTGAGAGAAAGAGGGTTAAATATGAAGTGAGAGTATTAAATAGAGAGAGAGAAGGGTTAAATATGAAGTGAGAGGGTTAAATACAGAGAGAGAGGGCTAAATACAGAGTGCGAGGGTTAAATAGACAGAGAGAGTGTTTTAAATATGAAGTGAGAGGGTTAAATAGAGAGAGAGAGGGTTAAATATGAAGTGAGAGGGTTAAATAGAGAGAGAGGGTTAAATATGAAGTGAGAGGGTTAAATAGAGAGAGAGGGGTTAAATATGGAGTGAGAGGGCTAACACAGAGGGAGGGGGCTAAATACAGAGTTAGAGTGTTAAATAGAGAGAGAGAAGGGGTTAAATATCAAGTGAGAGGGTTAAATAGAGAGAGAGAAGGGGTAAATACAGAGTGAGAGGGTTAAATAGACAGAGAGAGAGGGTTAAATATGAAGTGGGAGGGTTAAATACAGAGAGAGAGGGCTAAATACAGAGTGAGAGGGTTAAATAGAGAGAGACAGAGGATTAAATATGAAGTGAGAGGGTAAATAGAGAGAGAGAAGGGGTTAAATATGGTGTGAGAGGGTTAATAGACAGAGAGAGAGGGGGTTAAATATGAAGTGAGAGGGTTAAATAGAGAGAGAGGGTGTTAAGTACAGAGTGAGAGGGTTAAATAGAGAGAGAGAGAGAGGATGTTAAATAGAGAGAGAGAAGGGGTTAAATATGGTGTGAGAGGGTTAAATAGACAGAGAGAGAGGGGGTTAAATATGAAGTGAGAGGGTTAAATACAGAGAGAGAGGGCTAAATACAGAGAGAGAGAGTTAAATACAGAAAGAGCGAGTTAAATACAGAGAGAGAGGGTTAATACGAAGTGAGAGGGTTAAATAGAGAGAGAGAGAGGATGTTAAATACGGAGTGAAAGGGTTAAATAGAGAGAGAGAGTGTATTGAATACGGATTGAGAGGGTTAAATAGAGAGAGAGGGTGCTAAATACGGAGTGAGAGGGTTAAATAGATTGAGAGGGGGTTAACTATGGAGTGAGAGGGTTAAATAGAGAGAGGGTTAAATATGGAGTGAGAGGATTAACTTGAGAGAGAGAGGGTTAAATATGAAGTGAGAGTATTAAATAGAGAGAGAGAAGGGTTAAATATCAAGTGAGAGGGTTAAATACAGAGAGAGAGGGCTAAATACA
>JANJGN010003670.1:0-41873 GCA_026770705.1 Isurus oxyrinchus | reverse complement strand
GCCTGTTACACAGGAACAGGAGGAGGCCATTCAGCCCCCCTCCTCGAGCCAGTTACACAGGAACAGGAGGAGACCATTCAGCCCCTCCTCCTGCCTGTTAGACAGGAACAGGAGGAGGCCATTCAGCCCCTCCAAGAGACTGTAACACAGGGACAGGAGGAGGCCATTCAGCCCCCTTTCTGGAGACTGTTATGCAGGAACAGGATAAGGCCATGCAGCCCCACCTCAAGCCTGTTACACAGGAACAGGAGGAGGCCATTCAGCCCCTCTCCTCGAGCCTGTTACACAGGAACAGGAGAAGGCCATTTAGCCCCTCCTCGAGCCGGTACACAGGAACAGGAGGAAGCCATTCAGCCCCTCCTCAAGCCTGTTACACAGGAATAGGAGGAGGCCATTCAGCCCCCTCCTCAAGCCAGTTACACAGGAAAAGGAGGAGGCCATTCAGCCCATTTTTGAGCCTGTTACACAGGAACAGGAAGACGCCATTCAGCCCCTCCTCGAGCAAGTTGCACAGGAACAGGAAGAGTCCATTCAGCCCCTCCTCCTGCCTGTTATTGAGTAAAAGGAGGAGGCCATTCAGCCCCTCCTAGAGACTGTTACACAGGGACAGGAGGAGGCCATTCAGCCCCCTTTCTTGAGACTGTTATGCAGGAACAGGATAAGGCCATTCAGCCCCCACCTCGAGCCTGTTACACAGGAACAGAATGAGGCCATTCAGCCCCTCTTCGAGCCTGTTACACAGGAACAGGTGGAGTCCATTCAGCCCCTACTCGAGCCTGTTACAGAGGAACAGTTGGAGGCCATTCAGCCCCTCCTCGAGCCTGTTCAAAAGATACAGGAGGAGGCCATTCAGTCCCTCCTTGGAACTGTTACACAGGAACAGGAGGAGGCCATTCAGCCCCTTTTCGAGCCTCTTACACAGGAACAGGAGGATGCCATGCAACCCCTCCTCAAGCCTGTTACACAGGAACAGGAGGAGGCCATTCAGCCCCTCTCCTCGAGCCTGTTACACAGGAACAGGAGGAGTCCATTCAGCCCCTCTCGAGCCTGTTACACAGGAACAGGAAGAGGCCATTCAGCCCTCTGCTTGAGCCTGTTACACAGGAACAGGAAGAGGCCATTCAGCCCCTCCTCGAGCCTGTTACACAGGAACAGGAGGAGGCCATTCAGCACCTCCTCGAGCCTGTTACACAGGACCAGCCTGAGGCCATTCAGCCCCTCCATAAACATCTGACAAAGGAACAGTAGGAGGCCATTCAGCCCCTCCTCGAGCCTGTTACACAGGAACAGGAAGAGGCCATTCAGCCCCTCCTCAAGCCTGTTACACAGGAACCAGAGGAGGCCATTCAGCCCACTCCTCAAGCCTGTTACACAGGAACAGGAGGAGGCCATTCATCCTCTCTCGAGCCTTTTACACAGGAACAGGAAGAGGCCATTCAGCCCCTCCGTGAGACTGTTAAACAGGAACATGAAGAGGCCATTCAGCCCATCTTCAAGCCTGTTACGCTAGAATTGGAGGTGGCCATTCAGCCCCTCTCCTTGAGCCTGTTACACACGAACAGCTGGAGGCCATTCAGCCCCTCCTCGAGCCTGTTACACAGGAACAGGAGGAGGCCACTCAGCCCCTCCTCAAACCTGTTACACAGGAACAGTATGAGGCCATTGAGCCCATCCTCGAACGAGTTACACAGGGACAGGAAGAGGCCATTCAGCCCCTCCTCGAGCCTGTTACACAGGAACAAGAGGAGGCCATTCAGCCCATCCTCAAGCCTGTTAAAGAGGAATAGGAAGAGGCCATTCAGCCCATCTTCGAGCCTGTTACGCTAGAATTGGAGGTGGCCATTCAGCCCCTCTCCTTGAGCCTGTTACACACGAACAGCTGGAGGCCATTCAGCCCCTCCTCGAGCCTGTTACACAGGAACAGGAGGAGGCCACTCAGCCCCTCCTCAAACCTGTTACACAGGAACAGTATGAGGCCATTGAGCCCATCCTCGAACGAGTTACACAGGGACAGGAAGAGGCCATTCAGCCCCTCCTCGAGCCTGTTACACAGGAACAAGAGGAGGCCATTCAGCCCATCCTCAAGCCTGTTAAAGAGGAATAGGAAGAGGCCATTCAGCCCATCTTCGAGCCTGTTACGCTAGAATTGGAGGTGGCCATTCAGCCCCTCTCCTTGAGCCTGTTACACACGAACAGCTGGAGGCCATTCAGCCCCTCTTTGAGCCTGTTACACAGGAACAGGAACAGGCCATTCAGCCCCTCATCGAGCCTGTTACACAGGAACAGGAGAAGGCCATTCAGCCCCCTCCTAGGACCTGTTGCATAGGAACAGGAGGAGGCCATTCAGCCCATCCTCGAGCCTGTTACACAGGAACAGGAGGAGGCCACTCAGCCCCTCCTCCAGCCTGTTACTGAGGAACAGTATGAGGCCATTGAGCCCATCCTCGAACGAGTTACACAGGGACAGGAAGAGGCAATTCAGCCCTCCTCGAGCCTGTTACACAGGAACAGGAAGAGGCCATTCAGCCCTCCTCGAGCCTGTTACACTGGAACAAGAGGAGGCCATTCAGCCCATCCTCAAGCCTGTTAAAGAGGAATAGGAAGAGGCCATTCAGCCCCTCCTCGAGCCTATTACACAGGAACACGTCGAGGCCATTCAGCCCCTCTCCTTCAGCCTGTTAAACAAGAACATAAAGAGACATTCAGCCCCTCATCGAGCCGGTTACACTGGAACAGGAGTAGGCCATTCAGCCTCCTATTCGAGCCTGTTACACAGGAACAGGAGGAGGCCATTCAGCCCCTCTTTGAACCTGATACACAGGAACAGGAGCAGGACATTCAGTCCCTCCTTGAACCTGTTACACAGGAACAGGAGCAGGTCATTCAGCCCCTCATCGAGTATGTTACACAGGAACAGCTGAAGGCCATTCAGCCCCTCATTGAGCCTGTGGCACAGGAACAGGAGGAGGCCAATCAGCCCCTCCATGAGACTGTTACACAGGAACAGGAAGACGCCATTCAGCCCATCCTCCAGGCTGTTACACAAGAACAGGAGGATGCCATTCAGACCCTCCTCCAGCCTGTTACAGAGGAACAGGATGAGGCCATTCAGCCCCCTGCTTGAGCCTGTTACACAGGAACAGGAAGAGGCCATTCAGCCCCTCCGTGAGACTGTTACACAGGAACAGGAGGAGGCCATTCAGCCCCTCATCGAGCCTGTTACACAGTAACATGAGGAGGCCATTCAGCCCCTCTTTGAACCTGATACCCAGGAACAGGATGAGGCCATTCAGCCCCTCCTCGAGCCAGTTGCACAGGAACAGGAAGAGTCCATTCAGCCCCTCCTCCTGCCTGTTATAGAGTAACAGGAGGAGGCCATTCAGCCCCTCCTAGAGACTGTTACACAGGGACAGGAGGAGGCCATTCAGCCCCCTTTTTTGAGACTGTTATGCAGGAACAGGATAAGGCCATTCAGCCCCCACCTCGAGCCTGTTACACAGGAACAGAATGAGGCCATTCAGCCCCTCTTCGAGCCTGTTACACAGGAACAGGTGGAGTCCATTCAGCCCCTACTCGAACCTGTTACAGAGGAACAGGTGGAGGCCATTCAGCCCCTCCTCGAGCCTGTTCAAAAGGTACAGGAGGAGGCCATTCAGTCCCTCCTTGGAACTGATACACAGGAAGAGGAGGAGGCCATTCAGCCCCTTTTCGAGCCTGTTACACAGGAACGGGAGGATGCCATGCAACCCCTCCTCAAGCCTGTCACACAGGAACAGGAAGAGGCCATTCAGCCCCCTCCTCAAGCCTGTTACACAAGAACAGGAAGAGGTCATTCAGCCCCTCCGTGAGACTGTTAAACAGGAACATGAAGAGGCCATTCAGCCCATCTTCGAGCCTGTTACGCAAGAATTGGAGGTGGCCATTCAGCCCCACTCCTTGAGCCTGTTACACACGAACAGCTGGAGGCCATTCAGCCCCTCTTTGAGCCTGTTACACAGGAACAGGAAGAGGCCATTCAGCCCCTCATCGAGCCTGTTACACAGGAACAGGACGAGGCCATTCAGCCCCTCCTCGAGCCTGTTACACAGGAACAGGAGGAGGCCATTCATCCTCTCTCGAGCCTGTTACACATGAACAGGAAGAGGCCATTCAGCCCTTCCTCAAGCCTGTTACACAGGAACCAGAGGAGGCCATTCAGCCCACTCCTCAAGCCTGTTACACAGGAACAGGAGGAGGCCATTCAGCCCCTCCTCGAGCCTGTTACACAGGAACAGGAGGAGGCCATTCAGCCCCTGTCCTCAAGCCTGTTACACAGGAACAGGAGGAGGCCATTCAGCCCCCCTCCTCGAGCCAGTTACACAGGAACAGGAGGAGGCCATTCAGCCCCTCTCCTCGAGCCTGTTACACAGGAACAGGAGAAGGCCATTCAGCCGCTCCTCGAGCCTGTTACACAGGAACAGGAGGAAGCCATTCAGCCCCTCCTCAAGCCTGTTACACAGGAATAGGAGGAGGCCATTCAGCCCCTCTCCTCAAGCCTGTTACAAAGGAAAATGAGGAGGCCATTCAGCCCCTTTATGAGCCTGTTACACAGGAACAGGAAGACGCCATTCAGCCCCTCCTCGAGCCAGTTACACAGGAACAGGAAGAGGCCATTCAGCCCCTCCTCCTGCCTGTTATAGAGTAACAGGAGGAGGCCATTCAGCCCCTCCTAGAGACTGTTACACAGGGACAGGAGGAGGCCATTCAGCCCCCTTTTTTGAGACTGTTATGCAGGAACAGGATAAGGTCATTCAGCCCCCACCTCGAGCCTGTTACACAGGAACAGAATGATGCCATTCAGCCCCTCTTCGAGCCTTTTACACAGGAACAGGTGGAGTCCATTCAGCCCCTACTCAAGCCTGTTACAGAGGAACAGGTGGAGGCCGTTCAGCCCCTCCTCGAGCCTGTTCAAAAGATACAGGAGGAGGCCATTCAGTCCCTCCTTGGAACTGTTACACAGGAACAGGAGGAGGCCATTCAGCCCCTTTTCGAGCCTGTTACACAGGAACAGGAGGAGGCCATGCAACCCCTCCTCAAGCCTGTTACACAGGAACAGGAGGAGGCCATTCAGCCCCTCTCCTCGAGCCTGTTACACAGGAACAGGAGGAGGCCACTCAGCCCCTCCTCAAGCCTGTTACTGAGGAACAGTATGAGGCCATTGAGCCCATCCTCGAACGAGTTACACAGGGACAGGAAGAGGCCATTCAGCCCCTCCTCGAGCCTGTTACACAGGAACAAGAGGAGGCCATTCAGCCCATCCTCAAGCCTGTTAAAGAGGAATAGGAAGAGGCCATTCAGCCCATCTTCGAGCCTGTTACGCTGGAATTGGAGGTGGCCATTCAGCCCCTCTCCTTGAGCCTGTTACACACGAACAGCTGGAGGCCATTCAGCCCCTCTTTGAGCCTGTTACACAGGAACAGGAACAGGCCATTCAGCCCCTCATCGAGCCTGTTACACAGGAACAGGAGAAGGCCATTCAGCCCCCTCCTAGGACCTGTTGCATAGGAACAGGAGGAAGCCATTCAGCCCGTCCTCGAGCCTGTTACACAGGAACAGGAGGAGGCCACTCAGCCCCTCCTCCAGCCTGTTACTGAGGAACAGTATGAGGCCATTGAGCCCATCCTCGAACGAGTTACACAGGGACAGGAAGAGGCCATCAGCCCCTCCTCGAGCCTGTTACACAGGAACAAGAGGAGGCCATTCAGCCCATCCTCAAGCCTGTTAAAGAGGAATATGAAGAGGCCATTCAGCCCATCCTCGAGCCTGTTACACAGGAACAGGAGGAGGCCACTCATCCCCTCCTCCAGCCTGTTACTGAGGAACAGTATGAGGCCATTGAGCCCATCCTCGAACGAGTTACACAGGGACAGGAAGAGGCCATTCAGACCTTCCTCGAGCCTGTTACACAGGAACAAGAGGAGACCATTCAGCCCCTCTCCTCGAGCCTGTTACATAGGAACACATCGAGGCCATTCAGCCCCTCTCCTTCAGCCTGTTAAACAAGAACATAAAGAGACATTCAGCCCCTCATCGAGTCTGTTACGCAGGAACAGGAGGAGGCCATTCAGCCTCCTATTCGAGCCTGTTACACAGGAACAGGAGGAGGCCATTCAGCCCCTCTTTGAACCTGATACCCAGGAACAGGAGGAGGACATTCAGCCCCTCCTCCTGCCTGTTACACAGGAACAGGAGGAGGTCATTCAGCCCCTCATCGAGTATGTTACACAGGAACAGCTGAAGGCCATTCAGCCCCTCTTTGAGCCTCTGGCACAGGAACAGGAAGAGGCCAATCAGCCCTCCTCGTGCCTGTTACACAGGAACAGGAAGAGGCCATTCAGCCCATCCTCCAGGCTGTTACACAAGAACAGGAGGAGGCCATTCAGACCCTCCTCCAGCCTGTTACAGAGGAACAGGAGGAGGCCATTCAGCCCCCTGCTTGAGCCTGTTACACAGGAACAGGAGGAGGCCATTCAGCCCCTCCTCAAGCCTGTTACACAGGAACAGGAAGAGGCCATTCAGCCCCTCCTCAAGCCTGTTACACAGGAACCAGAGGAGGCCATTCAGCCCACTCCTAAGCCTGTTACACAGGAACAGGAGGAAGCCATTCATCCTCTCTTGAGCCTGTTACACAGGTACAGGAGGAGGCCATTCAGCCCCTCCTCGAGCCTGTTACACAGGAACAGGAAGAGGCCATTCAGCCACTCCTAAGCCTGTTACACAGGAACAGGAGGAAGCCATTCATCCTCTCTTGAGCCTGTTACACAGGTACAGGAGGAGGCCATTCAGCCCACTCCTCAAGCCTGTTACACAGGGACAGGAGGAGGCCATTCATCCTCTCTCGAGCCTGTTGCACAGGAAGAGGAGGAGGCCATTCAGCCCCTCGTCACGCCAGTTACACAGGAACAGCAGGAGGCCATTCAGCCCCTCCTCGAGGCTGTTACACAAGGACAGGAGGAGGCCGTTCAGCCCGCTTTCTTGAGACTGTTATGCAGGAACAGGAAGAGGCCAATCAGCCCCCACCTCGAGCCTGTTACACAGGAACAGAATGAGGCCATTCAGCCCCTCTTCGAGCCTGTTACAGAGGAACAGGTGGAGTCAATTCAGCCCCTCCTCGAGCCTGTTACAGAGGAACAGGTGGAGGCCATTCAGCCCCTCCTCCTGCCTGTTATACATGAACAGGAGGAGGCCATTCAGCCCCTCCTAGAGACTGTTACACAGGGACAGGAGGAGGCCATTCAGCCCTTCCTCGAGACTGTTCAAAAGAAACAGGAGGAGGCCATTCAGTCCCTCCTTGGAACTGTTACACAGGAACAGGAGGAGGCCATTCAGCCCCTTTTCGAGCCTGTTACACAGGAACAGGAGGAGGCCATTCAGCCCCTCCTCAAGCCTGTTACACAGGAATAGGAGGAGGCAATTCAGCCCCCTCCTCAAGCCTGTTACACAGGAAAAGGAGGAGGCCATTCAGCCCCTTTTTAGAGCCTGTCACACAGGAACAGGAAGAGGCCATTCAGCACTTCCTCGAGCCAGTTACACAAGAACAGGAAGAGTCCATTCAGCCCCTCCTCCTGCCTGTTATACGGGAACAGGAGGAGGCCATTCAGCCCGTCCTCAAGCCTGTTACACAAGAACAGGAGGAGGCCATTCAGCCCCTCCTCGAGCCTGTTAGACAGGAACAGGAGGAGGCCATTCAGCCCCTCCTAGAGATTGTTACAGAGGGACAGGATGAGGCCATTCAGCCCCCTTTCTTGAGACTGTTATGCAGGAACAGGATGAGGTCATTCAGCCCCCACCTCGAGCCTGTTACACAGGAACAGGAGGATTCCATTCAGCCCCTCTCCTCGAGCCAGTTACACAGGAACAGGAGGATTCCATTCAGCCCCTCTCCTCGAGCCAGTTACACAGGAATAGGAGGAGGCCATTCAGCCCCTCTCCTCGAGCCAGTTACACAGGAACAGGAGGATTCCATTCAGCCCCTCTCCTCGAGCCAGTTACACAGGAACAGGAGGAGGCCATTCAGCCCCTCTCCTCGAGCCAGTTACACAGGAACAGGAGGATTCCATTCAGCCCCTCTCCTCGAGCCAGTTACACAGGAACAGGAAGAGGCCATTCAGGCCCCACCTCGAGCCTGTTACACAGGAACAGAATGAGGCCAATCAGCCCCTCTTCGAGCCTGTTACAGAGGAACAGGTGGAGTCCATTCAGCCCCTCCTCGAGCCTGTTACAGAGGAACAGGTGGAGGCCATTCAGCCCTTCCTCGAGCCTGTTCAAAAGAAACAGGAGGAGGCCATTCAGTCCCTCCTTGGAACTGTTACACAGGAACAGGAGGAGGCCATTCAGCCCCTTTTCGAGCCTGTTACACAGGAACAGGAGGAGGCCATTCAGCCCCCTCCTCAAGCCTGTTACACATGAAAAGGAGGAGGCCATTCAGCCCCTTTTTGAGCCTGTTGCACAGGAACAGGAGGAGGCCATTCAGCCCGTCCTCAAGCCTGTTACACAAGAACAGGAGGAGGCCATTCAGCCCCTCCTCGAGCCTGTTATACAGGGACAGGAGGAGGCCATTCAGTCCCTCCTTGGAACTGTTACACAGGAACAGGAAGAGGCCATTCAGCCCCTCCTCGAGCCAGTTACACAAGAACAGGAAGAGGCCATTCAGCCCCTCCTCCTGCCTGTTATACAGGAACAGGAGGAGGCCATTCAGCCCCTCCTCCTGCCTGTTATACAGGAACAGGAGGAGGCCATTCAGCCCGTCCTCAAGCCTGTTACACAAGAACAGGAGGAGGCCATTCAGCCCCTCCTCGAGCCTGTTAGACAGGAACAGGAGGAGGCCATTCAGCCCCTCCTCGAGCCTGTTATACAGGGACAGGAGGAGACCATTCAGCCCCCTTTCTTGAGACTGTTATGCAGGAACAGGATGAGGCCATTCAGCCCCTCATCGAGCCTGTTCAAAAGAAACAGGAGGAGGCCATTCAGTCCCTCCTTGGAACTGTTACACAGGAACAGGAGGAGGCCATTCAGCCCCTTTTCGAGCCTGTTACACAGGAACCAAAGGAGTCCATTCAGCCCCTCCTTAAGCCTGTTACACAGGAACAGGAGGAGGCCATTCAGCCCCCTCCTCGAGCCTGTTACACAGGAACAGGAGGAGGCCATTCAGCCCCCTCCTCGAGCCTGTTACACAGGAACAGGAAGAGGCCATTCAGCCCCTCCTCGAGCCAGTTACACAAGAACAGGAAGAGGCCATTCAGCCCCTCCTCCTGCCTGTTATACAGGAACAGGAGGAGGCCATTCAGCCCCTCCTCCTGCCTGTTATACAGGAACAGGAGGAGGCCATTCAGCCCGTCCTCAAGCCTGTTACACAAGAACAGGAGGAGGCCATTCAGCCCCTCCTCGAGCCTGTTAGACAGGAACAGGAGGAGGCAATTCAGCCCCTCCTCGAGCCTGTTATACAGGGACAGGAGGAGACCATTCAGCCCCCTTTCTTGAGACTGTTATGCAGGAACAGGATGAGGCCATTCAGCCCCTCATCGAGCCTGTTCAAAAGAAACAGGAGGAGGCCATTCAGTCCCTCCTTGGAACTGTTACACAGGAACAGGAGGAGGCCATTCAGCCCCTTTTCGAGCCTGTTACACAGGAACCAAAGGAGTCCATTCAGCCCCTCCTTAAGCCTGTTACACAGGAACAGGAGGAGGCCATTCAGCCCCCTCCTCGAGCCTGTTACACAGGAACAGGAAGAGGCCATTCAGCCCCTCCTCGAGCCAGTTACACAAGAACAGGAAGAGTCCATTCAGCCCCTCCTCGAACCTGTTACACAGGAACAGGAGGAGGCCATTCAGCCACTCCTCCTGCCTGTTATACAGGAACAGGAGGAGGCCATTCAGCCCGTCCTCAAGCCTGTTACACAAGAACAGGAGGAGGCCATTCAGCCCCTCCTCGAGCCTGTTAGACAGGAACAGGAGGAGGCCATTCAGCCCCTCCTCGAGCCTGTTATACAGGGACAGGAGGAGGCCATTCAGCCCCCTTTCTTGAGATTGTTATGCAGGAACAGGATGAGGCCATTCAGCCCCTCATCGAGCCTGTTCAAAAGAAACAGGAGGAGGCCATTTAGTCCCTCCTTGGAACTGTTACACAGGAACAGGAGAAGGCCATTCAGCCCCTTTTCGAGCCTGTTACACAGGAAAAGGAGAAGGCCATTCAGCCCCTTTTCGAGCCTGTTACACAGGAAAAGGAGGAGGGAACTCAGCCCCTTTTTGAGCCTGTTACACAGGAACAGGAAGAGGCCATTCAGCCCCTCCTCGAGCCAGTTACACAAGAACAGGAAGAGTCCATTCAGCCCCTCCTCGAACCTGTTACACAGGAACAGGAGGAGTCCATTCAGCCCCTCATCGAACCTGTTACACTGGAACAGGAGGAGTCCATTCAGCCCCTCATTGAACCTGTTACACTGGAACAGGAGGAGTCCATTCAGCCCCTCCTCGAATCTGTTAGACAGGAACAGGAGGAGTTCATTCAGCCCCTCCTCCTGCCTGTTACACAGGAACAGGAGAAGGCCATTCTGCCTCAACTTGAGGCTGTTACACAGGGACTTGAAGAGGCCATTCAGCCCCTCTCCTCGAGCCTGTTACACAGGAACAGTGGGAGGCCATTCAGCCCCTCTCGAGCCTGTTACACAGGAACAGGAAGAGGCCATTCAGCCCCCTGCTCGAGCCTGTTACACAGGAACAAGAAGAGGCCATTCAGCCCCTCCGTGAGACTGTTACACAGGAACAGGAAGAGGCCATTCAGCCCCTCCGTGAGACTGTTAATCAGGAACATGAAGAGGCCATTCAGCCCATCTTCGAGCCTGTTACACGGCAACAGGAGGAGGCCATTCAGCCCCTTTCCTCGAGCCTGTTACACAGGAACAGCTGGAGGCCATTCAGCCCCTCCTCAAGCCTGTTACACAGGAATAGGAGGAGGCAATTCAGCCCCCTCCTCAAGCCTGTTACACATGAAAAGGAGGAGGCCATTCAGCCCCTTTTTAGAGCCTGTCACACAGGAACAGGAAGAGGCCATTCAGCACTTCCTCGAGCCAGTTACACAGGAACAGGAAGAGTCCATTCAGCCCCTCCTCCTGCCTGTTATACGGGAACAGGAGGAGGCCATTCAGCCCGTCCTCAAGCCTGTTACACAAGAACAGGAGGAGGCCATTCAGCCCCTCCTCCTGCCTGTTATACAGGAACAGGAGGATTCCATTCAGCCCCTCTCCTCGAGCCAGTTACACAGGAACAGGAAGAGGCCATTCAGCCCCTCTCCTTGAGCCAGTTACACAGGGACAGGAGGAGGCCATTCAGCCCCTCTCCTCGAGCCAGTTACACAGGGACAGGAGGAGGCCATTCAGAAACTCCTCAACTTGGAACACAGGAATAGAAGGAGGCCATTCAGCTTCTCATTGAGCCGGTTACAGAGGAATAGCAAGAGGCCATTCAGCCCCTTCCTCAAGCCTGCTAAACAAGGGAGATTAGGAGGCCATTTAGCACCCTCATCGAGCCTGTTACACACGACCAGGAGGAGGCCATTCAGCCCCTTGTCACGCCAGTTACACAGGAACTGCAGGAGGCCATTCAGCCCCTCCTCGAGGCTGTTAGACAGGAACAGGAAGAGGCCATTCAGCCCGCACCTCGAGCCTGTTACACAGGAACAGAATGAGGCCAATCAGCCCCTCTTCGAGCCTGTTACAGAGGAACAGGTGGAGTCCATTCAGCCCTTCCTCGAGCCTGTTACAGAGGAACAGGTGGAGTCCATTCAGCCCTTCCTCGAGCCTGTTCAAAAGAAACAGGAGGAGGCCATTCAGTCCCTCCTTGGAACTGTTACATAGGAACAGGAGGAGGCCATTCAGCCCCTTTTCAAGCCTGTTACACAGGAACAGGAGGAGGCCATTCAGCCCCCTCCTCAAGCCTGTTACACATGAAAAGGAGGAGGCCATTCAGCCCCTTTTTGAGCCTGTCACACAGGAACAGGAAGAGGCCATTCAGCCCTTCCTCGAGCCAGTTACATAAGAACAGGAAGAGTCCATTCAGCCCCTCCTCCTGCCTGTTATACAGGAACAGGAGGAGGCCATTCAGCCTGTCCTCAAGCCTGTTACACAAGAACAGGAGGAGGCCATTCAGCCCCTCCTCGAGCCTGTTATACAGGGACAGGAGGAGGCCATTCAGCCCCCTTTCTTGAGACTGTTATGCAGGAACAGGATGAGGCCATTCAGCCCCTCATCGAGCCTGTTCAAAAGAAACAGGAGGAGGCCATTCAGTCCCTCCTTGGAACTGTTACACAGGAACAGGAGAAGGCCATTCAGCCCCTTTTCGAGCCTGTTACACAGGAACAGGAAGAGTCCATTCAGCCCCTCCTCGAACCTGTTACACAGGAACAGGAGGAGTCCATTCAGCCCCTCCTCGAATCTGTTAGACAGGAACAGGAGGAGGTCATTCAGCCCATCCTCCTGCCTGTTACACAGGAACAGGAGAAGGCCATTCTGCCCCAACTTGAGGCTGTTGCACAGGGACTTGAAGAGGCCATTCAGCCCCTCTCCTCGAGCCTGTTACACAGGAACAGTGGGAGGCCATTCAGCCCCTCTCGAGCTTGTTACACAGGAACAGGAAGAGGCCATTCAGCCCCCTGCTCGAGCCTGTTACACAGGAACAAGAAGAGGCCATTCAGCCCCTCCGTGAGACTGTTACACAGGAACAGGAAGAGGCCATTCAGCCCCTCCGTGAGACTGTTAAACAGGAACATGAAGAGGCCATTCAGCCCATCTTCGAGCCTGTTACACGGGAACAGGAGGAGGCCATTCAGCCCCTTTCCTCGAGCCTGTTACACACGAACAGCTGGAGGCCATTCAGCCCCTCTTTGAGCCTGTTATACAGGAAGTGGAAGAGGCCATTCAGCCCCTCATCGAGCCTGTTACACAGGAACAGGAGAAGGCCATTCAGCCCCCTCCTAGGACCTGTTGCATAGGAACTGGTGGAAGCCATTCAGCCCGTCCTCGTGCCTGTTACACAGGAACAGGAGGAGGCCACTCAGCCCCTCCTCAAGCCTGTTACTGAGGAACAGTATGAGGCCATTCAGCCCATCCTCGAACGAGTTACACAGGGACAGGAAGAGGCCATTCAGCCCCTCCTCGAGCCTGTTACACAGGAACATGTGGAGGCCATTCAGCCCCTCTCCTTCAGCCTGTTAAACAAGAACATAAAGAGACATTCAGCCCCTCATCGAGCCTTTTACACTGGAACAGGAGGAGGCCATTCAGCCTCCTATTCGAGCCTGTTACACAGTAACAGGAGGAGGCCATTCAGCCCCTCTTTGAACCTGATACACAGGAACAGGAGGAGGTCATTCAGCCCCTCATCGAGTATGTTACACAGGAAAAGCTGAAGGCCATTCAGCCCCTCATTGAGCCTGTGGCACAGGAACAGGAGGAGGCCATTCAGCCCATCCTCCAGGCTGTTACACAAGAACAGGAGGAGGCCATTCAGCCCCTCCTCCAGCCTGTTACAGAGGAACAGGAAGAGGCCATTCAGCCTCCTGCTCGAGCCTGTTACACAGGAACAGGAAGAGGCCGTTCAGCCCCTCCGTGAGACTGTAATACAGGAACAGGAAGAGGCCATTCAGCCCCTCTTTGAGCCTGTTACACAGGAACAGGAAGAGGCCATTCAGCCCCTCATCGAGCCTGTTACACAGGAACAGGAGAAGGCCATTCAGCCCCCTACTAGGACATGTTGTATGGGAACAGGAGGAAGCCATTCAACCCTCCTTGAACCTGTTGCACAGGACCACCCTGAGGCCATTCAGCCCCTCCATAAGCATCTGACACAGGGACAGGATGAGGCCATTCAGCACCTCCTCAAGCCTGTTACACAGGAACAGGAAGAGGCCATTCAGCCCCTCCTCAAGCAGGTTACACAGGAACCAGAGGAGGCCATTCAGCCCACTCCTCAAGCCTGTTACACAGGAACAGGAGGAGGCCATTCATCCTCTCTCGAGCCTGTTACACAGGAACAGGAGGAGACCATTCAGCCCCTCCTCGAGCCTGTTACACAGGAACAGGAAGAGGTCATTCAGCCCCTCCTCAAGCCTGTTACACAGGAACCAGAGGAGGCCATTCAGCCCACTCCTCAAGCCAGTTACACAGGAACAGGAGGAGGCCATTCATCCTCTCTCCAGCCTGTTGCACAGGAACAGGAGGAGGCCATTCAGCCCCTCCTCGAGCCTGTTACACAGGAACAGGGGGAGGCCATTCAGCCCCTCTCCTCGACCCTGTTCCACAGGAACAGGAGGAGGCCATTTAGCCCCTCTCCTCGAGCCAGTTACACAGGAACAGGAGGAGGCCATTCAGCCCCTCTCCTCGAGACTGTTACACAGGAACAGGAGGAGGCCATTCAGCCCCTCTCCTCGAGCCAGTTACACAGGAACAGGAGGAGGCCATTCAGCCCCTCTCCTCGAGCCAGTTACACAGGGACAGGAGGAGGCCATTCAGCCCACTTTCTTGAGACTGTTATGCAGGAACAGGAAGAGGCCATTCAGCCCCTCCTCAAGCCTGTTACACAGGAACCAGAGGAGGCCATTCAGCCCACTCCAAAGCCTGTTACACAGGAACAGGAGGAGGACATTCATCCTCTCTCGAGCCTGTTACACAGGTACAGGAGGAGGCCATTCAGCCCCTTTTAGAGCCTATTACACAGGAACAGGAGGAGGCCATTCAGCCCCTCATCGAGCCTATTACACAGGAACAGGAGGAGGCCATTCAGCCCCTCCTCAAGCCTGTTACTGAGGAACAGTATGAGGCCATTCAGCCCATCCTCGAACGAGTTACACAGGGACAGGAAGAGGCCACTCAGCCTCTCCTCGAGCCTGTTACACAGGAACACGTCGAGGCCATTCAGCCCCTCTCCTTCAGCCTGTTAAACAAGAACATAAAGAGAGATTCTGCCCCTCATCGAGTCTGTTACACAGGAACAGGAGGAGGCCATTCAGCCCCTCATCGAGCCTGTTACACAGGAACAGGAGGAGGCCATTCAGCCTCCTATTCGAGTCTGTTACACAGGAACAGGAGGAGGCCATTCAGCCCATCCTCCAGGCTGTTACACAGTAACAGGAGGAGGCGATGCAGCCCCTCCTCCAGCCTGTTACAGAGGAACAGGAAGAGGCCATTCAGCCCCTCCGCGAGACTGTTACACAAGAACAGGAAGAGGGCATTCAGCCCATCTTCGAGCCTGTTATGCAAGAATTGGAGGTGGCCATTCAGCCCCTCTCCTCGAGCCTGTTACACACGAACAGCTGGAGGCCATTCAGCCCCTCTTTGAGCCTGTTACACAGGAACACGAAGAGGCCATTCAGCCCCTCATCGAGCCTGTTACACACGAACAGTTGGAGGCCGTTCAGCCCCTCTTTGAGCCTGTTACACAGGAACAGGAAGAAGCCATTCAGCCCCTCATCGAGCCTGTTACACAGGAACAGGAGAAGGCCATTCAGCCCCCACCTAGGACCTGTTGCATAGGAACAGGAGGAAGCCAATCAGCCCCTCCTTGAACCTGTTGCACAGGACCAGCCGGAGGCCATTCAGCCCCTGCATAAACATCTGACAAAGGAACAGGAGGAGGCCATTCAGCCCCTCCTCGAGCCTGTTACACAGGAACAGGAAGAGGCCATTCAGCCCCTCCTCAAGCCTGTGACAGAGGAACAGGAGGAGGCCATTCAGCCCCTCTCCTCGAGCCTGTTACACAGGAACAGGAGGAGGCCATTCAGCCCCTCTCCTTGAGCCAGTTACACAGGGACAGGAGGAGGCCATTCAGAACCTCCTCAAGCTTGGAACACAGGAATAGAAGGAGGCCATTCAGCTTCTCGTTGAGCCGGTTACAGAGGAATAGGAAGAGGCCATTCAGCCCCTTCCTCAAGCCTGCTAAACAAGGGAGATTAGGAGGCCTTTTAGCACCCTCCTCGAGCCTGTTACACACGACCAGGAAAAGGCCATTCAGCCCCTCGTCACGCCAGTTACACAGGAACAGCAGGAGGCCATTCAGCCCCTCCTCGAGGCTGTTAGACAGGAACAGGAGGAGGCCATTCAGCCCCTCCTAGAGACTGTTACACAGGGACAGGAGGAGGCCATTCAGTCCCTTTCTTGAGAATGTGATGCAGGAACAGGAAGAGGCCATTCAGCCCCCACCTCGAGCCTGTTGCACAGTAACAGAATGAGGACATTCAGCCCCTCTTCGAGCCTGTTACAGAGGAACAGGTGGCGGCCATTCAGCCCCTCCTCGAGCCTGTTGAAAAGAAACAGGAGGAGGCCATTCAGTCCCTCCTTGGAACTGTTACACAGGAACAGGAGAAGGCCATTCAGCCCCTCCTCAAACCTGTTACACAGGAATAGGAGGAGGCCATTCAGCCCCTCCTCAAACCTGTTACACAGGAATAGGAGGAGGCCATTCCGCACCTCTCCTCCAGCCTGTTACACATGAAAAGTAGGAGGCCATTCAGCACCCTCTTCAAGCCTGTTACATAGGAAAAGGAGGAGGCCATTCAGCCCCTTTTCGAGCCTGTTACACAGGAACAGGAAGAGTCCATTCAGCCCCTCCTCCTGCCTGTTATACAGGAACAGGAGGAGGCCATTCAGCCCCCTTTCGTGAGACTGTTATGCAGGAACAGAATGAGGCCATTCAGCCCCTCTTTGAGCCTGTTACAGAGGAACAGGTGGAGTCCATTCAGCCGCTACTCGAGCCTGTTACAGAGGAACAGGTGGAGGCCATTCAGCCCCTCCTCGAGCCTGTTCAAAAGAAACAGTAGGAGGCCATTCAGTCCCTCCTTGGAACTGTTACACAGGAACAGGAGGAGGCCATTCAGCCCCTTTTCGAGCCTGTTACACAGGAACAGGAGGATGCCATTCAGCCCCTCCTCAAGCCTGTTACACAGGAATAGGAGGAGGCCATTCAGCCCACTCCTCAAACCTGTTACACAGGAAGAGGAGCAGGCCATTCAGCCCCTTTTTGAGCCTGTAACACAGCAACAGGAAGAGGCCATTCAGCCCCTCCTCGAGCCAGTTACACAAGAACAGGAAGAGTTCATTCAGCCCCTCTTCCTTCATGTTATACAGGAACAGAAGGAGGCCATTCAGCCCCTCCTTGAGGCTGTACAAAGGGACTTGAAGAGGCCATTCACCCCCTCCTAGGAACTGTTACACAGGAACAGGAGGAGGCCATTCAGCCCCTCCTCAAGCCTGTTACACAGGAACAGGAGGAGGCCATTCAGCCCCTCCTCAAGCCTGTTACACAGGAACAGGAGGAGGCCATTCAGCCCCTCCTCAAGCCTGTTACACAGGAACAGGAGGAGGCCATTCAGCCTCTCTCGAGCCTGTTACACAGGAACAGGAGGAGGCCATTCAGCCCCTCCTCGAGCCTGTTACACGGGAACATGAGGAGGCCATTCAGCCCCTCTCCTCAAGCCTGTTACACAGGAACAGGAGGAGGCCATTCAGCCCCTCTCCTCGAGCCTGTTACATGGGAACATGAGGAGGCCATTCAGCCCCTCTTGAGCCTGTTACACAGGAACAGGAAGAGGCCATTCAGTCCCACCTCCAGCCTGTTACACGGGAACAGGAGGAGGTCAATCAGCCCGTCCTCGAGCCTGTTCCACAGGAACAGGAGGAGGCCATTCAGCCCCTCCTCATGCCTGTTACTGAGGAACAGTATGAGGCCATTCAGCCCATCCTCGAACGAGTTACACAGGAACAGGAAGAGGCCATTCAGCCCCTCCTCGAGCCTGTTACACAGGAACAGGAGGAGGCCATTCAGCCCATCCTCAAGCCTGTTAAAGAGGAATAGGAAGAGGCCATTCAGCCCCTCCTTGAGCCTGTTACACAGGAACACGTGGAGGCCATTCAGCCCCTCTCCTTCAGCCTGTTAAACAAGAACATAAAGAAACATTCAGCCCCTCATCGAGCCTGTTACACTGGAACAGGAGGAGGCCACTCAGCCTCCTATTCGAGTCTGTCACGCAGGAACAGGAGGAGGCCATTCAACCTGTCTTTGAACCTATTACACAGGAACAGGAGGAGGCCATTCAGCCCCTCCTCGAGCCTGTTACACAGGAGCAGGAGGAGGCCATTCAGCCCCTTCGCGAGACTGTTACACAGGAACAGGAAGACACCATTCAGCCCATCCTCCAGGCTGTTACACAGGAACAGGAGGAGGCGATTCAGCCCCTCCTCCAGCCTGTTACAGAGGAACAGGAAGAGGCCATTCAGCCCCCTGCTCGAGCCTGCTGCACAGGAACAGAAGGAGGCCATTCAGCCCCTCTGCGAGACTGTTACACAGGAACAGGAAGAGGCCATTCAGCCCCTCCGTGAGACTGTTACACAGGAACATGAAGAGGCCATTCAGCCCATCTTCGAGCCTGTTACGCAAGAATTGGAGGTGGCCATTCAGCCCTTCTACTTGAGCGTGTTACACACGAACAGCTGGAGGCCATTCAGCCCCTCTTTGAGCCTGTTACACAGGAACAGGAAGAGGCCATTCAGCCCCTCATCGAGCCTGTTACACAGGAACATTAGAAGGCCATTCAGCCCCTCCTTGAACCTGTTGCATAGGACCAGCCGGAGGCCATTCAGCCGCTCCATAAACATCGGACTCAGGGACAGGAGGAGGACATTCAGCCCCTCCTCGAGCCTGTTACACAGGATCAGGAAGAGGCCATTCATCCCCTCCTCAAGCCTGTTACACAGGAACAAGAAGAGGCCATTCAGCCCACTCCTCAAGCCTGTTACACAGGAACATGAGGAGGGCATTCAGCCTCACTCGAGGCTGTTACACAGGAACAGGAGGAGGCCATTCAGCCCCTCTCCTCGAGCCTGTTACACAGGAACACGTCGAGGCCATTCAGCCTCCTATTCGAGCCTGTTACACAGTAAAAGGAGGAGGCCATTCAGCCCCTCCTCGAACGAGTTACACAGGGACAGGATGAGGCCATTCAGCCCCTCCTCGAGCCTGTTACACAGGAACACGTGGAGGCCATTCAGCCCCTCTCCTTCAGCCTGTTAAACAAGAACATAAAGAGACATTGAGGCCCTCATCGAGCCTGTTACACAGGGACAGGAGGAGGCCATTCAGCCTCACTCGAGGCTGTTACACAGGAACAGAAGGAGGCCATTCAGCCCCTCCTCGAGCCTGTTACACAGGGACAGGAGGAGGCCATTCAGCCCATCCTCAAGCCTGTTACACAGGAACAGGAGGAGGCCATTCAGCCCATCCTCCAGGCTGTTACACAGGAACAGGAGGAGGCGATTCAGCCCCTCCTCCAGCCTGTTACACAGGAACAGGAGGAGGCCATTCAGCCCCCATGCTTCGAGCCTGTTACACAGGAACAGGAAAAGGCCTTCAGCCCCTCCGTGAGACTGTTGCACAGGAACAGGAAGAGGCCATTCAGCCCCTCTGCGAGACTGTTACACAGGAACAGGAAGAGGCCATTCAGCCCCTCCGTGAGACTGTTGAACAGGAACAGGAAGAGGCCATTCAGCCCATCTTCGAGCCTGTTATGCAAGAATTGGATGTGGCCATTCAGCCCCTCTCCTCGAGCCTGTTACACACGAACAGCTGGAGGCCATTCAGCCCCTCTTTGAGCCTGTTACACAGGAACAGGAAGAGGCCATTCAGCCCCTCATCGAGCCTTTTGCACTGGAACAGGACAAGGCCATTCAGTCCCCTCCTAGGACCTGTTGCATAGGAACAGGAGGAAGCCATTCAGCCCCTCCTCGAACCTGTTGCACAGGACAAGCCGGAGGCCATTCAGCCCCTCCATAAACGTCTGACAAAGGAACAGGAGGAGGCCATTCAGCCCCTCCTCGAGCCTGTTACTCAGGAACAGGAGGAGGCCATTCAGCCCCTCCACAAGACTGTTACACAGGAACAGGAAGAGGCCATTCATCCTCTCTCGAGCCTATTACACAGGAACAGGAGAAGGCCATTCAGCCCCTCCTCGATCCTGTTACATCGGAAAAGGAAGAGGCCATTCAGCCCCTCCTCAAGCCTGTTTCACAGGAACCAGAGGAGGCCATTCAGCCCACTCCTCAAGCCTGTTATACAGGAACAGGAGGAGGCCATTCATCCTCTCTCGAGCCTGTTGCACAGGAACAGGAGGAGGCCATTCAGCCCACTCCTCAAGCCTGTTATACAGGAACAGGAGGAGGCCATTCATCCTCTCTCGAGCCTGTTGCACAGGAACAGGAGGAGGCCATTCAGCCCCTCAGCGAGCCTGTTAGACAGGAACAGGTGGAGGCCATTCAGCCCCTCCTCGAGCCAGTTACACAGGAACAGGAGGAGGCCATTCAGCCCCTCTCCTCGAGCCAGTTACACAGGGACAGGAGGAGGCCATTCAGAACCTCCTCACGCTTGGAACACAGGAATAGAAGGAGGCCATTCAGCTTCTCGTTGAGCCGGTTACAGAGGAATAGGAAGAGGCCATTCAGCCCCTTCCTCAAGCCTGCTAAACAAGGGAGATTAGGAGGCCATTTACCAACCGCCTCGAGCCTGTTACACACGAGCAGGAGGAGGCCATTCAGCCCCTCGTCACGCCAGTTACACAGGAACAGCAGGAGGCCATTCAGCCCCTCCTCGTGGCTGTTAGACAGGAACAGGAGGAGGCCATTCAGCCCCTCCTAGAGACTGTTACACAGAGACAGGAGGAGGCCATTCAGCCCCCTTTCTTGAGACTGTGATGCAGGAACAGAAAGAGGCCATTCAGCCCCCACCTCGAGCCTGTTACACAGGAACAGAATGAGGACATTCAGCCCCTCTTCAAGCCTGTTACAGAGGAACAGGTGGAGTCCATTCAGTCCCTACTCGAGCCTGTTACAGAGGAACAGGTGGAGGCCATTCAGCCCCTCCTCGAGCCTGGTGAAAAGAAACAGGAGGAGGCCATTCAGTCCCTCCTTGGAACTGTTACACAGGAGCAGGAGGAGGCCATTCAGCCCCTCCTCAAACCTGTTACACAGGAATAGGAGGAGGCCATTCAGCCCCTCATCAAGCCTGTTACACAGGAATAGGAGGAGGCCATTCAGCCCCCTTTTCAAACCTGTTACACAGGAAAAGGAGGAGGCCATTCAGCCCCTTTTTGAGCCTGTTACACAGCAACAGGAAGAGGCCATTCAGCCCCTCCTCGAGCCAGTTACACAAGAACAGGAAGAGTTCATTCAGCCCCTCCTCCTGCATGTTATACAGGAACAGGAGGAGGCCATTCAGCCCCTCCTTGAGGCTGTACAAAGGGACTTGAGGAGGTAATTCAGCCCCCTCCTAGGAACTGTTACACAGAAACAGGAGGAGGCCATTCAGCCCCTCCTCAAGCCTGTTACACAGGAACAGGAGGAGGCCATTCAGCCCCTCTTCAAGCCTGTTACACAGGAACAGGAGGAGGCCATTCAGCCTCTCTCGAGCCTGTTACACAGGAACAGGAGGAGGCCATTCAGCCCCTCCTCAAACCTGTTACACAGGAATAGGAGGAGGCCATTCAGCCCCTCATCAAGCCTGTTACACAGGAACAGGAGGATGGCCATTCAGCCCCTCCTCGAGCCTGTTACATAGGAACAGGAGAAGACCATTCAGCCCCTCCTTGGGCCTGTTAAACAAGAACAGGTTGAGGCCATTGAGCACCTCCTCAAGCCTGTTACTCAGGAACAGTATGAGGCCATTCAGCCCCTCATCCAGCCTGTTACACAGGAAAAGGAGGAGGCCATTCAGCCCCTCCTTGAGGCTGTACAAAGGGACTTGAGGAGGTCATTCAGCCCCCTCCTAGGAACTGTTACACAGGAACAGGAGGAGGCCATTCAGCCCCTCCTCAAGCCTGTTACACAGGAACAGGAGGAGGCCATTGAGCCCCTCTTCAAGCCTGTTACACAGGAACAGGAGGAGGCCATTCAGCCTCTCTCGAGCCTGTTACACAGGAACAGGAGGAGGCCATTCAGCCCCTCCTCGAGCCTGTTACACGGGAACATGAGGAGGCCATTCAGCCCCTCTCCTCAAGCCTGTTACACAGGAACAGGAGGAGGCCATTCAGCCCCTCTCCTCGAGCCTGTTACACGGGAACATGAGGAGACCATTCAGCCCCTCTTGAGCCTGTTACACAGGAACAGGAAGAGGCCATTCAGTCCCACCTCCAGCCTGTTACACAGGAACAGGAGGAGGCCATTCAGCCCGTCCTCGAGCCTGTTACACAGGAACAGGAGGAAGCCATTCAGCCCCTCCTCAAGCCTGTTACTGAGGAACAGTATGAGGCCATTCAGCCCATCCTCGAACGAGTTACACAGGAACAGGAAGAGGCCATTCAGCCCCTCCTCAAGCCTGTTACACAGGAACAGGAGGAGGCCATTCAGCCCATCCTCAAGCCTGTTAAAGAGGAATAGGAAGAGGCCACTCAGCCGCTCCTTGAGCCTGTTACACAGGAACATGTGGAGGCCATTCAGCCCCTCTCCTTCAGCCTGTTAAACAAGAACATAAAGAGACATTCAGCCCCTCATCGAGCCTGTTACACTGGAACAGGAAGAGGCCATTCAGCCTCCTATTCGAGTCTGTTACGCAGGAACAGGAGGAGGCCATTCAACCTGTCTTTGAACCTATTACACAGGAACAGGAGGAGGCCATTCAGCCCCTCCTCGAGCCTGTTACACAGGAACAGGAAGACGCCATTCAGCCCATCCTCCAGGCTGTTACACAGGAACAGGAGGAGGCGATTCAGCCCCTCCTCCAGCCTGTTACAGAGGAACAGGAAGAGGCCATTCAGCCCCCTGCTCGAGCCTGCTGCACAGGAACAGAAGGAGGCCATTCAGCCCCTCCGTGAGACTGTTACACAGGAACAGGAAGAGGCCATTCAGCCCTTCCGTGAGACTTTTACACAGGAACATGAAGAGGCCAATCAGCCCATCTTCGAGCCTGTTACGCAAGAATTGGTGGTGGCCATTCAGCCCTTCTACTCGAGCCTGTTACACACGAACAACTGGAGGCCATTCAGCCCTTCTTTGAGCCTGTTACACAGGAACAAGAAGAGGCCATTCAGCCACTCATCGAGCCTGTTACAGAGGAACAGGAGAAGGCCATTCAGCCCCCTCCTAGGACCTGTTGCGTAGGAACAGGAGGAAGCCATTCAGCCCGTCCTCGAGCCTGTTCCACAGGAACAGGAGGAGGCCAATCAGCCCCTCCTCGAGCCTGTTACACAGGAACAGGAAGATGCCATTCAGCCCCTCCGCCAGACTGTTACACAGGAACAGGAAGAGGCCATTCAGCCCATCCTCCAGGCTGTTACACAGGAACAGGAGGAGGCGATTCAGCCCCTCCTCCAGCCTGTTACACAGGAACAGGAAGAGGCCATTCAGCCCCCTGCTCGAGCCTGTTACACAGGAACAGGAAAAGGCCTTCAGCCCCTCCGTGAGACTGTTACACAGGAACATGATGAGGCCATTCAGCCCATCTTCGAGCCTGTTATGCAAGAATTGGATGTGGCCATTCAGCACCTCTCCTCGAGCCTGTTACACACGAACAGCTGGAGGCCATTCAGCCCCTCTTTGAGTTTGTTACACAGCAACAGGAAGAGGCCATGCAGCCCCTCATCGAGCCTTTTGCACAGGAACAGGAGAAGGCCATTCAGTCCCCTCCTAGGACCTGTTGCATAGGAACAGGAGGAAGCCATTCAGCCCTCCTCGAACCTGTTGCACAGGACAAGCCGGAGGCCATTCAGCCCCTACATAAACATCTGACACAGGGACAGGAGGAGGCCATTCAGCCCCTCCACGAGACTGTTACACAGGAACAGGAAGAGGCCATTCTACCCACTCCTCGAGCCTATTAATGAAGAACATGTAGAGGCCATTCAGCCCATCTTCGAGTCAGTTACGCAAGAACTGGAGGTGACCATTCAGCCCCTCTTTGATCTTGTTACACACGAACAGGAAGAGGCCATTCAGCATCTCATCGAGCCTGTTACACAGGAACAGGAGGAGGCCATTCAGCCCCTCTTCGGGCTTGTTACACAGGAAAAGAAAGAGGCCATTCAGCCCTGCCCTCCTCTACCTGTTACACAGGAACAGGAGGAGGCCATTCAGCCCCTCTCTCCTCTACCTGTTACACAGGAACAGGAGGAGGCCATTCAGCCCCTCTTCAAGTCTGTGACAAAGGAACAGGAAGAGGCCATTAAGCCCATCATCAAGCCAGTTTCGTAGGAATAGGAGGAGACCATTCAGCCTTCTCCTCGAGCCAGTTACACAGGAACAGAAGGAGGCCATTCAGCCCCTCTCTCCTCTACCTGTTACACTGGAAAAGGAGGAGGCCATTCAGCCCCTCTCTCCTCTACCTGTTACACCGGAACAGGAGGAGGCCATTCAGCCCCTCTCTCCTCTACCTGTTACACAGGAACAGTAGGAGGCCATTCAGCCCCTCTTCAAGTCCGTGACACAGGAACAGGAGGAGACCATTCAGCCTCTCCTCGAGCCTATTAGTGAAGAACATGTAGAGGCCATTCAGCCCATCTTCCAGCCTGTTACGCAAGAACTGGAGGTGGCCATTCAGCACCTCTCCTCGATCCTGTTATACAGGAACAGGAGGAGGCCATTCAGTCCCTCATCGAGCCGCTTATACAGGAACAGGAGGAGGCCATTCAGCCCCTCATCGAGCCGCATAGACAGAAACAGGATGAGGCCATTCAGCCCCTCCTCGAGCCTGTTACACAGGAACAGGAGGAGGCCATTTAGCCCCTCCTCGACCTTGTTACACAGGAACAGGAGGAGGCCATTCAGCCCCTCATCGAGCCTGTAACAAAGGAACAGGAGAAGGCCATTCTGCCCCTCCTCGAGCCTGTTACACAGGAACAGGAGGAGGCCATTCAGCCCCTCCTCAAGCCTGTTACACAGGAACAGGAGGAGACCATTCAGCCCCTCCTCGAGCATGTTACACATGAACAGGAGGAGGCCATTCAGCCGCTCCTCAAGCCTTTTACACAGGAACAGGAGGAGGCCATTCAGCCCCTCCTCAAGCCTGTTACACAGGAACAGTAGGAGACCATTCAGCCCCTCTCCTCAAGCCTGTTACACTGGAACAGGAGGAGGCCAATCAGCCCCTCCTTCGAGCCTGTTACACAGGAACAGTGGGAGGCCATTCAGCCCCTCTCCTCGAGCCTGTTACACAGGAACAGTAGGAGACCATTCAGCTCCTCTCCTCCAGCCTGTAACACAGGAACAGGAAGAGGTCATTCAGCCCCTTCTTGAGCTGTTACACAGGAACAGGAGGAGGCCATTCAGCCCCTCTCCTCGAGCCTGTTAGACAGGAACAGTAGGAGGCCACTCAGCCCCTCTCGAGCCTGTTACACAGGAACAGGAGGAGGCCATTCAGCCCCGTTTAGAGCCTGATACACGGGAACAGGAGGAGGCAATTCTGCCCCTCCTCGAACGTGTAACACAGGAACAGGAGGAGGCCATTCAGCCCCTCCTCGAACGTGTAACACAGGAACAGGAGGAGGCCATTCAGCCCCTCCTCAATCCTGTTACACAGGGTCAGGAAGAGGCCATTCAGCCCCTCCTCGAGCCTGTTACACAGGAACAGCAGGAGGCCATTCAGCCCCTCAAGCCTGTTACACAGGAACATGGGCGGCCATTCAGCCCATCCTCAAGCCAGTTAAAGAGGAATAGGAAGAGGCTATTCAGCCCCTCCTCGAGACTGTTCCACAGGAACAGGTGGAGGCCATTGAGCCCCTCATCGAGCCTGTTAGATAGGAACAGGAGGAGGCCATTCCACCCCTCCTCAAGCTTGTTACACAGGAACAGGAGGAGTCCATTCAGCCCCTCCTCGAGCCTGTTACACAGGAACCTGAGGAGGCCATTCAGCTCCTCCTCGAACCTGTAACACAGGAACAGGAAGAGGCCATTCAGCTCCTCCTCGAGACTGTCACACAGGAATAGGAGGAGGCCATTCAGCCCCTCTCCTTGAGCCTGTCACACGGGAACAGGAGGAGGCCATTCAGCCCCCTACTAGGACCTCTTACAAAGGAACAGGAGCAGACCATTCAACTCGTCCTCGGGCCTGTTACACAGGGACAGGAGGAGGCCATTCAGCCCCTCCTCAAGACTGTTAAACAAACAGGAGCAGGCAATTCAACCCCTCCTCAATGCTGTTACACAGGAACAGGACGAGGCCATTCAGGCCATTCCTAGGACCTGTTGCATAGGAACAGGACGAGGCCATTCAGCCCCATCCTAGGACCTCTTGCATAGGAACAGGATGAGGCCATTCAGCCCCTCCTCGAGGCTGTTATGCAGGAAAAGGAAGTAGCCATTCAGCCCCTCCTCGAGGCTGTTACACAGGAACAGGACGAGGCCATTCAGCCCCCTCCTAGGACCTGTTACACGGGAACAGGAGGAGGCCATTCAGCCCATCAAACCTGTTAAACAGGTACAGTTAAAGGCCATTCAGCCCCTCTAGCGTGTTACACAGGAACAGGATGAGGCCATTCAGCCCCTCTCCTCGAGCCTGTTAACAGGAACAGGAGGAGGCCATTCAGCCCTTTCTTGTGCTTGTTACACAGGAACAGGATGGGGCCCTTCAGCCCCTCTTTGAGTCTGTGGCACAGGAACAGGAGGAGGCCATTCAACCACTTCAATTGCTTGTTACACAGGAACAGGATGAGGCCATTCAGCCCCCATTTGAGCCTGTTATGCCGGAACAGGTGGAGGCCATTCAGCCCCTCCTCGAGCATGTTACACAGGAACAGGAGGAGGCCATTCAGTCCCTTCAAGTGCTTGTTAAACAGAAACAGGATGAGGCCATTCAGCCCCTCCTCGAGCCTGTTACACCGGAAATGGAGGAAGCCATTCAGCCCCTCCTCGAGCCAGTTACACAGGAACAGGAAGAGGCCATTCAGCCCCTCCTCGAGCCAGTTACACAGGAACAGGAGGAGGCCTTTCAGACCCTCTTCGACCCTAAACACAGGTACAGGAGGAGGCTATTCAGCCCATCCTCGAACGTGCTTAACATTCAGCCTGTTACACAGGAACAGGAGGAGACCATTCAGCCCCTCCTCGAGCCTGTTACACAGGAACAGGAGGAGGCCATTCAGCCCCTCCTTGGGCCTGTAAAACAAGAACAGGTTGAGGCCATTGAGCACCTCCTCAAGCCTGTTACTCAGGAACAGTATGAGGCCATTCAGCCCCTCATCCAGCCTGTTACACAGGAAAAGGAGGAGTCCATTCAGTCCCTCCTCAAGAGTGTAACACAGGAACAGGAGGAGGCCATTCAGCCCCCTCCTCAAACCTGTTACAAAGGAACAGGAGGAGGCCATTCAGCCCCTCCTCAGTCCTGAGGACTGTCAAATTATCCAGTTCCCAATCGGATAGGAGACATTCCTATTCCATTGTTGACATGTGTAGAGGGAGCTTTACTCTGTATCTAACCCCGTGCTGTACCTGTCCTGGGAGTTTTTGATGGGGACAGTGTAGAGGGAGCTTTACTCTGTATCTAACCCTGTGCTGTACCTGTCCTGGGAGTGTTTGATGGGGACAGTGTAGAGGGAGCTTTACTCAGTTCCTGTCTGTAGGGATGATAGAATGACAGAGAGAGAGAGCAGTGGATTAACTTGGATTTGTCCAGCTGTGTCAGACAGGATTTTGTTTCTGTGTTTAATTCAACAGTCGGGAACAATTAGCCTGATCACTGATGCCATAATATAATTCCAGACACACAGGAATTAAGCAGCATCTGTTCGAGTGTTTTAAATTTACCCGAACCGTCTCATCCAATGGATTGTACTCAAACATTCCAGTGACTAACTATTCTGGCGGTCAGCGCTGAGGGAGATCTGCACTGTCGGAGGGTCAGTGCTGAGGGAGAGCCGCACTGTCGGAGGGTCAGTGCTGAGGGAGAGCCGCACTGTCGGAGGGTCAGTGCTGAAGGAGAGACGCACTGTTGGAGGGTCAGCGCTGAGGGAGAGCTGCACTGTCGGAGGGTCAGTGCTGAGGGAGAGCCGCACTGTCGGAGGGTCAGTGCTGAGGGAGAGCTGCACTGTCGGAGGGTCAGCGCTGAGGGAGTGCCGTACTGTCGGAGGGTCAGTGCTGAGGGAGAGCCGCACTGTCGGAGGGTCAGTGTTGAGGGAGAGCCGTACTGTCGGAGGGTCAGTGCTGAGGGAGAGCCGCACTGTCGGAGGGTCAGTGCTGAGGGAGAGCCGCACTGTTGGAGGGTCAGTACTGAGGGAGAGCCGCACTGTTGAAGGGTCAGTGCTGAGGGAGATCCGCACTGTAGGAGGGTCAGTGCTGAGGGAGCGCCGCACTGTCTGGAGGGTCAGTACTGAGTGAGTGCTGCACTGTCGGAGGGTCAGTACTGAGGGTGGTCCAGCACTGTTGAACGGTCAGTATTGAGGGAGTGCGCATGCTGCAGAGGGTCAGTACTGAGGGAGTGCCGCACTGTCGGAGGGTCAGTACTGAGGGAGTGCCCGCACTGTCGGAGGGTCAGTACTGAGGAGGCGCTGCACTGTCGGAGGGTCAGTCCTGAGGGGGTGCTGCACATTCGGAGGGTCAGTACTGAGGGAGTGCCGCACTGTCGGAGGGTCAGTACAGAGGGAGTGCCGCACTATCGGAGGGTCAGTACTGAGGGAGTACCGCACTGTCGGAGGGTCAGTACAGAGGGAGTGCCGCACTATCGGAGGGTCAGTACTGAGGGAGTACCAAACTGTCGGAGGGTCAGTACTGAGGGAGTGCAGCACTGTCGAAGGGTCAGTATTGAGGGAGAGCTGCACTGTCGGAGGGTCAGTACTGTGGGAGCATTGCAATATCGGAGGGTCAGTACTAAGGGAGCGCTGCACTGTCTGAGGGTCAGTACTGAGGGAGCACTGCAATGTCGGAGGGTCAGTACTGAGGGAGCGCCACACTGTCGGACGGTCAGTACTAAGGGAGCGCCGCACTGTCGGAGGGTCAGTACTGAAGGAGTGTCGCACTGTCGGAGGGTCAGTACTGAGGGAGTGTCGCACTGTCGGACGGTCAGTACTGAGGGAGCGCCACACTGTCGTAGGGTCAGTACTAAGGGAGCGCCGCACTATCAGAGGGTCAGTACAGAGGGAGTGCTACACTGTCGGAGGATTAGTACTAACGGAGCGCCGCACTATCGGAGGGTCAATACTGAGTGAGTGCTGCACTGTTGGAAAGTCAGTACTGAGGGAGGTCCACACTGTTGAACAGTCAGTACTGAGGGAGTGCCGCATTGTCGGATCGTCAGTACTGAGGGAGTGCAGCACTGTCGGAGGGTCAGTACTGAGGGAGAGCTGCACTGTTGGAGGGTCAGTACTGTGGGAGCGCCGCAGTGTCTGAGGGTCAGTACTGAGGGAGCACTGCAATATCGGAGGGTCAGTACTGAGGGAGTGCCGCACTGTCGGAGGGTCAGTACTGAGGGAGCACTGCAATGTCGGAGGGTCAGTACTGAGGGAGTACCAACACTGTCGGAGGGTCAGTACTGATGGATTGCCGCACTGTCAGAGGGTCAGTACTGTGGGAGCGCCGCAGTGTCTGAGGGTCAGTACTGAGGGAGCACTGCAATATCGGAGGGTCAGTACTGAGGGAGTGCCGCACTGTCGGAGGGTCAGTACTGAGGGAGCACTGCAATGTCGGAGGGTCAGTACAGAGGGAGTGCTACACTGTCGGAGGGTCAGTACAGAGGGAGTGCTACACTGTCAGAGGATTAGTACTAACGGACCGCCGCACTGTCAGTAGGTCAATACTGAGTGAGTGCTGCACTGTCGGAAAGTCGGTACTGAGGGAGGTCCACACTGTTGAACAGTCAGTACTGAGGGAGTGCCGCAGTGTCAGAGGGTCAGTACTGAGGGAATGCCACACTGTTGAAGGGTCAGTACTGAGTGAGTGCTGCACTGTCGGAGGGTCAGTATTGAGTGAGTGCTGCACTGTCGGAGGGTCAGTACTGAGGGAGTGCCACACTGTCAGAGGGTCAGTACTGAGGGAGTGCTGCAACTGTCGGAGGGTCAGTACTGAGGGTGTGCCGCACTGTCGGAGGGTCGGAACTGAGGGAGTTCTGCACTGTCAGTGGGTTAGTACTGAGGGAGCACCACAATGTCGGAGGGTCAGTACTGAGGGAGTGCCGCACTGTCGGAGGGTCAGTACAGAGGGACCGCCGTACTGTCGGAGGGTCAGTAATGTGGGAGTGCTGCACATTCAGAGGGTCAGTAATGTGGGAGTGCCGCAGTGTCAGCGGGGTCAGTACTGAGGGAGTGCCGCACTGTCGGAGGGTCAGTACTGAGGGAGAACCACACTGTCGGAGGGTCAGTACTGAGGGAGTGCAGCACTGTCGGAGGGTCAGTACTGAGGGAGTGCTGCACTGTTGGAGGGTCAGTACTGAGGGAGGGCCGCACTGTTGGAAGGTCAGTACTGAGGGAGTGCCGCTCTGTCGGAGGTTCAGGACTGAGGGAGCGCCGCGCTGTAGTAGGGTCACTACTGAGGGAGTGCTGCACTGACGACGGTTAGTAATGAGGGAACCCCGCACAGTCAGAGGGTCAGTACTGAGGGAGCGCCGCACTGTCGGAGGGTCAGTACTGAGGGAGCGCCGCACTGTCAGAGGGTCAGTACTGAGGGAGCGCCGCACTGTTAGAGGGTCAGTACTGAGGGAGCGCCACACTGTCGGAGGGTCAGTACTGAGGGAGCGCCGCACTGTCGGAGGGTCAGTACTGAGGGAGTGCTGCACTGTCGGAGGGTCAGAACTGAGGGAGCGCCGCACTGTCGGAGGGTCAGTACTGAGGGAGTGCCGCACTGTCGGAGGGTCAGTACTGAGGGAATGCCGCACTGTCGGAGGGTCAGTACTGAGGGAGTGCCGCACTGTCGGAGGGTCAGTAAAGAGGGAGTGCCGCACTGTCGGAGGGTCAGTACTGAGGGAGTGCTGCACTGTTGGAGGGTCAGTACTGAGGGAGAACCGCGATGTCGGAGGGTCAGTACTGACGGAGAACCGCACTGTCGGAGGGTCAGTACTGAGGGAGCACCACAATGTTGGAGGGTCAGTACTGAGGGAGCACCGCACTGTCGGAGGGTCAGTACTGAGGGAGCACCGCACTGTCGGAGGGTCAGTACTGAGGGAGCACCGCGCTGTCTGATAGTCAGCACTGAGGGAGCACCGCACTGTCAGAGGGTCAGTACTGAGGGATTGCCGCACTGTCAGAGGGTCAGTACTGAGGGAGTGCCACACTGTCGGAGATTCAGTACTGAGGGAGTGCCGCACAGTCGGAGGGTCAGTACTGAGGGAGTGCCGCACTGTCGGAGGGTCTGTACTGAGGGAGTGCCCCACTGTCGGAGGGTCAGTACTGAGAGACAGCCGCGATGTCGGTGGATCAGTACTAAGGGAGCGCCGCGCTGTTGGAGGGTCAGTACTGAGGGATTGCCGCAATGTCAGAGGGTCAGTACTGAGGGAACGCCGTACTGTTGTAGGGTCAGTACTGAGGGAGTGCCACACTGTCGGAGGGTCAGTACTGAGGGAGTGCTGCACTGTCGGAGGGTCAGTACTGAGGGAGTGCTGCACTGTCGGAGGGTCAGTCCTGAGGGAGCACCACACTGTCGGAGGGTCAGTACTGAGGGAGCGCCGCACTGTCGGAGGGTCAGTACTGAGGGAACGCCGCACTGTCGGAGGGTCAGTATTGTGGGAGCGCCGCACTGTTGAAGGGTCAGGACTGAGGGAGCGCCGCACTGTTGAAGGGTCAGTACTGAGGGAGTGCCAACCTGTTGGAGGGTCAGTACTGAGAGAGAGCCGCGCTGTCGGGGGTCAGTACTAAGGGTGTGCTGCACTGTCAGAGTGTCAGTACTGATGGAATGCCGTACTGTTGAAGGGTCAGTACTGAGGGAGTGCCGCACTGTCGGAGGGTCAGTACTGAGGGAGTGCTGCACTGTCGGAGTGTCAGCACTGAGGGAGCAGCACAGTGTTGGAGGGTCAGTACTGAGGGAGCGCCGCACTGTCGGAGGGTCATTACTGAGGGAGTGTCGCACTGTCGGAGTGTCAGCACTGTGGGAGTGTCGCACTGTCGGAGGGTCAGTACTGAGGGAGTGTCGCACTGTCGGAGGGTCAGTACTGAGGGAGTGTCGCACTGTTGGAGTGTCAGCACTGAGGGAGTGCCGCACTGTCGGAGGGTCAGTACTGAGGGAGTGCCGCACTGTCGGAGGGTCAGTACTGAGGGAGTGCCGCACTGTCGGAGGGTCAGGACTGAGGGAGTGTCACACTGTCGGAGTGTCAGCACTGAGGGAGCAGCACAGTGTTGGAGGGTCAGTACTGAGGGAATGCCGCACTGTCGGAGGGTCAGTACTGAGGGAGTGCCGCACTGTCGGAGGGTCAGTACTGAGGGAGTGCCGCACTGTCTGATGGTCAGCACAGAGGGAGCACCGAGTTGTCAGGGGGTCAGTACTGAAGGAGTGCCAGAATTTCGGAGGTTCAGTACTGAGGGAGTGCCACACTGTCGGAGGGTCAGTCTGAGGGATATCCGCACTGTCAGAGGGTCAGTATTGAGGGAGTGCTGCACTATCGGAGGGTCAGTACTGAGGGAGTGCACACTGTTGGAGGTTTACTACTGAGGGAGTGCCACACTGTCGGAGGTTCAGTACTGAGGGAGTGCCGCACAGTCAGTGGGTCAGTACTGAGGGAGTGGCACAATGTCAGGGGGTCGGTACTCAGGGAGCGCCACACTTTCGGAGGTTCTGTACTGAGGGAGTGTCGCACTGTCGGAGATTCAGTACTGAGGGAGTGCCGCACTGTCGGAGGGTCAGTACTGAGGGAGCGCCGCACTGTCAGAGGGTCAGTACTGAGGGAGCGCCGCACTGTTAGAGGGTCAGTACTGAGGGAGTGCCTCACTGTCAGATGGTCAGTCCTGAGGGGGTGCTGCACATTCGGTGGGTCAGTACTGAGGGAGTGCCGCACTGTCAGAGGGTCAGTAATGAGGGAGTGCCGCACTGTCAGGTGGTCGGTACTGAGGGAGTGCCGCACTGTCGGAGGGTCAGTACTGAGGAAGTGCTGCACTGTTGGAGGGTCAGTACTGAGGGAGCACCGCGATGTCGGAGGGTCAGTACTGAGGGAGTGCCGCACTGTCAGAGGGTCAGTACTGAGGGAGCGCCACACTGTCCGAGGGTCAGTACTGAGAGAGTGCCACACTGTCGGGGGGTCAGTACTGAGGGAGTGCCGCACTGTCAGAGGGTTGGGACTGAGGGAGTGCCACCCTATCGAAGGGTCAGTACTGAGAGAGTGCCACACTGTCGGGGGGTCAGTACTGAGGGAGCGCCGCACTGTCAGAGGGTCGGAACAGAGGGAGTGCCACACTGTTGGAGTGTCAGTACTGAGGGAGTGCTGCACTGTCGGAGGGTCAGTGCTAAGGGAGTGATGCACTGTCAGAGGGTCAGTACTGAGGGAGCGCCGCACGGTCGGAGGGTCAGTACTGAGGGAGTGACGCACTGTCGGAGGGTCAGTACTGAGGGAGTGCCGCTCTGTTGGAGTGTCTGTGCTGAGGGAGGGCCGCACTGTTGGAAGGTCAGTACTGAGGGAGTGCCGCTCTGTCGGAGGTTCAGGACTGAGGGAGCGCCGCGCTGTAGTAGGGTCACTACTGAGGGAGTGCTGCACTGACGACGGTTAGTAATGAGGGAACCCCGCACAGTCAGAGGGTCAGTACTGAGGGAGCGCCGCACTGTCGGAGGGTCAGTACTGAGGGAGCGCCGCACTGTCAGAGGGTCAGTACTGAGGGAGCGCCGCACTGTTAGAGGGTCAGTACTGAGGGAGCGCCACACTGTCGGAGGGTCAGTACTGAGGGAGCGCCGCACTGTCGGAGGGTCAGTACTGAGGGAGTGCTGCACTGTCGGAGGGTCAGTACTGAGGGAGCGCCGCACTGTCGGAGGGTCAGTACTGAGGGAGTGCCGCACTGTCGGAGGGTCAGTACTGAGGGAGTGCCGCACTGTCGGAGGGTCAGTACTGAGGGAGTGCCGCACTGTCGGAGGGTCAGTACTGAGGGAGTGCCGCACTGTCGGAGGGTCAGTAAAGAGGGAGTGCCGCACTGTCGGAGGGTCAGTACTGAGGGAGTGCTGCACTGTTGGAGGGTCAGTACTGAGGGAGAACCGCGATGTCGGAGGGTCAGAACTGAGGGAGAACCGTACTGTCGGAGGGTCAGTACTGAGGGAGCACCACAATGTCGGAGAGTCAGTACTGAGGGAGCACCGCACTGTCGGAGGGTCAGTACTGAGGGAGCGCCGCACTGTCGGAGGGTCAGTACTGAGGGAGCACCGCGCTGTCTGATAGTCAGCACTGAGGGAGCACCGCACTGTCAGAGGGTCAGTACTGAAGGATTGCCGCACTGTCAGAGGGTCAGTACTGAGGGAGTGCCACACTGTCGGAGATTCAGTACTGAGGGAGTGCCGCACAGTCGGAGGGTCAGTACTGAGGGAGTGCCGCACTGTCGGAGGGTCTGTACTGAGAGACAGCCGCGATGTCAGTGGATCAGTACTAAAGGAGCGCCGCGCTGTTGGAGGGTCAGTACTGAGGGATTGCCGCAATGTCAGAGGGTCAGTACTAAGGGAACGCCGTACTGTTGTAGGGTCAGTACTGAGGGAGTGCCACACTGTCGGAGGGTCAGTACTGAGGGAGTGCTGCACTGTCGGAGGGTCAGTACTGAGGGAGTGCTGCACTGTCGGAGGGTCAGTCCTGAGGGAGCACCGCACTGTCGGAGGGTCAGTACCAAGGAGCGCCACACAGTCTGATGGTCAGTACTGAGGGAACGCCGCACTGTCGGAGGGTCAGTATTGTGGGAGCGCCGCACTGTTGAAGGGTCAGGACTGAGGGAGCGCCGCACTGTTGAAGGGTCAGTACTGAGGGAGTGCCAACCTGTTGGAGGGTCAGTACTGAGAGAGAGCCGCGCTGTCGGGGGGTCAGTACTAAGGGTGTGCTGCACTGTCAGAGTGTCGGTACTGATGGAATGCCGTACTGTTGAAGGGTCAGTACTGAGGGAGTGCCGCACTGTCGGAGGGTCAGTACTGAGGGAGTGCTGCACTGTCGGAGTGTCAGCACTGAGGGAGCAGCACAGTGTTGGAGGGTCAGTACTGAGGGAGCGCCGCACTGTCGGAGGGTCATTACTGAGGGAGTGTCGCACTGTCGGAGTGTCAGCACTGAGGGAGTGTCGCACTGTCGGAGGGTCAGTACTGAGGGAGTGTCGCACTGTCGGAGGGTCAGTACTGAGGGAGTGTCGCACTGTCGGAGTGTCAGCACTGAGGGAGTGCCGCACTGTCGGAGGGTCAGTACTGAGGGAGTGCCGCACTGTCGGAGGGTCAGTACTGAGGGAGTGCCGCACTGTCGGAGGGTCAGGACTGAGGGAGTGTCACACTGTCGGAGTGTCAGCACTGAGGGAGCAGCACAGTGTTGGAGGGTCAGTACTGAGGGAATGCCGCACTGTCGGAGGGTCAGTACTGAGGGAGTGCCGCACTGTCGGAGGGTCAGTACTGAGGGAGTGCCACACTGTCGGAGGCTCAGTACTGAGCGAGCACTGCGCTGTCTGATGGTCAGCACAGAGGGAGCACCGCGTTGTCAGGGGGTCAGTACTGAAGGAGTGCCAGAATTTCGGAGGTTCAGTACTGAGGGAGTGCCACACTGTCGGAGGGTCAGTCTGAGGGATATCCGCACTGTCAGAGGGTCAGTATTGAGGGAGTGCTGCACTATCGGAGGGTCAGTACTGAGGGAGTGCACACTGTTGGAGGTTTAGTACTGAGGGAGCGCCGCACTGTCGGAGGGTCATTACTGAGGGAGTGTCGCACTGTCGGAGTGTCAGCACTGAGGGAGTGTCGCACTGTCGGAGGGTCAGTACTGAGGGAGTGTCGCACTGTCGGAGGGTCAGTACTGAGGGCGTGTCGCACTGTCGGAGTGTCAGCACTGAGGGAGTACCGCACTGTCGGAGGGTCAGTACTGAGGGAGTGCCGCACTGTCGGAGGGTCAGTACTGAGGGAGTGCCGCACTGTCGGAGGGTCAGGACTGAGGGAGTGTCACACTGTCGGAGTGTCAGCACTGAGGGAGCAGCACAGTGTTGGAGGGTCAGTACTGAGGGAATGCCGCACTGTCGGAGGGTCAGTACTGAGGGAGTGCCGCACTGTCGGAGGGTCAGTACTGAGGGAGTGCCGCACTGTCGGAGGGTCAGTACTGAGCGAGCACTGCGCTGTCTGATGGTCAGCACAGAGGGAGCACCGCGTTGTCAGGGGGTCAGTACTGAAGGAGTGCCAGAATTTCGGAGGTTCAGTACTGAGGGAGTGCCACACTGTCGGAGGGTCAGTCTGAGGGATATCCGCACTGTCAGAGGGTCAGTATTGAGGGAGTGCTGCACTATCGGAGGGTCGGTACTGAGGGAGTGCACACTGTTGGAGGTTTAGTACTGAGGGAGTGCCACACTGTCGGAGGTTCAGTACTGAGGGAGTGCCGCACTGTCAGGGGGTCAGTACTGAGGGAGTGGCACAATGTCAGGGGGTCGGTACTCAGGGAGCGCCACACTTTCGGAGGTTCTGTACTGAGGGAGTGCCGCACTGTCGGAGATTCAGTACTGAGGGAGTGCTGCACTGTCGGAGGTTCAGTACTGAGGGAGTGCCGCACTGTCAGAGGGTCAGTACTGAGGGAGTGCTGCATTGTCGGAGGGTCAGTACTGAGGGAGTGCTGCATTGTCGGAGGGTCTGCACTGGGGGAGCTCCGCACTGTTGATGTTCAGTACTGAGGGAGCGCCACACTGTCAGAGGTTCTGTACTGAGGGAGCGCCACACAGTCAGAGGTTCAGTACTGAGGCAGCACCGCACTGTCAGAGGTTCAGTACTGAGGGAGCGCCGCACTGTCAGAGGGTCAGTACTGAGAGAGTGCCGCACTGTCGGCGAGTCAGTACTGAGGGAGTGCCGCACTGTCGGAGGGTCAGTACTGAGGGAGTGCCGCACTGTCGGAGGGTCAGTACTGAGGGAGTGCCGCACTGTCGGAGGGTCAGTACTGAGGGAGTGCCACACTGTCGGAGGGTCAGTCTGAGGGATTTCCGCACTGTCAGAGGGTCAGTATTGAGGGAGTGCTGCACTATCGGAGGGTCAGTACTGAGGGAGCGCACACTGTTGGAGGTTTAGTACTGAAGGAGTGCCACACTGTCGGAGGTTCAGTACTGAGGGAGTGCCGCACTGTCAGGGGGTCGGTACTGAGGGAGCGCCACACTTTCGGAGGTTCTGTACTGAGGGAGTGCCGCACTGTCGGAGATTCAGTACTGAGGGAGTGCAGCACTGTCGGAGGTTCAGTACTGAGGGAGCGCCACACTGTCGGAGGTCCAGTACTGAGAGAGTGCTGCACTGTCGAAGCGTCAGTACTGAGGGAGTGCCGTACTGTCGGAGGGTCAGTACTGAGGGAGTGCCGTACTGTCGGAGGGTCTGCACTGGGGGAGTGCCGCACTGTCGGAGGGTCAGTACTGAGGGAGTGCAGCACTGTCGGAGGGTCAGTACTGAGGGAGAGCTGCACTGTTGGAGGGTCAGTACTGTGGGAGCGCCGCAGTGTCTGAGGGTCAGTACTGAGGGAGCACTGCAATATCGGAGGGTCAGTACTGAGGAAGTGCCGCACTGTCGGAGGGTCAGTACTGAGGGAGCACTGCAATGTCGGAGTGTCAGTACTGAGGGAGTACCACACTGTCGGAGGGTCAGTACTGATGGATTGCCGCACTGTCAGAGGGTCAGTACTGTGGGAGCGCCACAGTGTCTGAGGGTCAGTACTGAGGGAGCACTGCAATATCGGAGGGTCAGTACTGAGGGAGTGCCGCACTGTCGGAGGGTCAGTACTGAGGGAGCACTGCAATGTCGGAGGGTCAGTACAGAGGGAGTGCTACACTGTCGGAGGGTCAGTACAGAGGGAGTGCTACACTGTCAGAGGATTAGTACTAACGGACCGCCGCACTGTCAGTAGGTCAATACTGAGTGAGTGCTGCACTGTCGGAAAGTCGGTACTGAGGGAGGTCCACACTGTTGAACAGTCAGTACTGAGGGAGTGCCGCAGTGTCAGAGGGTCAGTACTGAGGGAATGCCACACTGTTGAAGGGTCAGTACTGAGTGAGTGCTGCACTGTCGGAGGGTCGGAACTGATGGAGTTCTGCACTGTCAGTGGGGTAGTACTGAGGGAGCACCACAATGTCGGAGGGTCAGTACTGAGGGAGTGCCGCACTGTCGGAGGGTCAGTACAGAGGGACCGCCGTACTGTCGGAGGGTCAGTTATGTGGGAGTGCTGCACATTCAGAGGGTCAGTAATGTGGGAGTGCCGCAGTGTCAGCGGGTCAGTACTGAGGGAGTGCCGCACTGTCGGAGGGTCAGTACTGAGGGAGAACCACACTGTCGGAGGGTCAGTACTGAGGGAGTGCAGCACTGTCGGAGGGTCAGTACTGAGGGAGTGCTGCACTGTTGGAGGGTCAGTACTGAGGGAGTGCCGCACTGTCGGAGGGTCAGTACTGAGGGAGCGCCACAGTGTCAGAGGGTCAGTACTGAGGGAGCGCCGCACTGTCAGAGGGTCAGTACTGAGGGAGTGCAGCACTGTCGGAGGGTCAGTACTGAGGGAGTGCCGCACTGTCGGAGGGTCAGTACTGAGGGAGTGCTGCACTGTTGGAGGGTCAGTACTGAGGGAGTGCCGCACTGTTGGAGGGTCAGTACTAAGGGAGCGCCGCATTGTCGGAGGGTCAGTACTGAGGGAGTGCCGCACTGTCGGAGGGTCAGTACTGAGTGAGTGCTGCACTGTCGGAGGGTCAGTACTGAGGGAGTGCCGAACTGTCGGAAAGTCAATATTGAGGGAGGTCCACACTGTTGAACGCTCAGTACCGAGGGAGTGCCGCACTGTCAGACGGTCAGTACTGAGGGAGTGCCGCATTGTCGGAGGGTCGGAACTGAGGGAGCACTGCACTGTCGGAGTGTCAGTACTGAGGGAGTTCCGCACTGTCAGTAGGTTAGTACTGAGGGAGCACCACAATGTCGGATGGTCAGAACTGAGGGAGTGCCGCATTGTCAGAGGGTCAGTACTGAGTGAGTGCTGCACTGTCGGAGGGTCAGTACTGAGTGAGTGCTGCACTGTCGGAGGGTCAGTACTGAGGGAGTGCCACACTGTCAGAAAGTCAGTATTGAGGGTGGTCCACACTGTTGAACGGTCAGTATTGAGGGAGTGCCATACTGTCAGAGGGTCAGTACTGAGGGAGTGCCGCACTGTCAGTGGGTTAGTACTGAGGAAGCGCCACACTGTTGAAGTGTCAGTACTGAGAGAGTGCCACACTGTCGGGGGGTCAGTACTGAGGGAGTGCCGCACTGTCAGAGGGTTGGGACTGAGGGAGTGCCACCCTATCGAAGGGTCAGTACTGAGAGAGTGCCACACTGTCGGGGGGTCAGTACTGAGGGAGCGCCGCGCTGTCAGAGGGTCGGAACAGAGGGAGTGCCACACTGTTGCAGTGTCAGTACTGAGGGAGTGCTGCACTGTCGGAGGGTCAGTGCTAAGGGAGTGATGCACTGTCAGAGGGTCAGTACTGAGGGAGCGCCGCACGGTCGGAGGGTCAGTACTGAGGGAGTGACGCACTGTCGGAGGGTCAGTACTGAGGGAGTGCCGCTCTGTTGGAGTATCTGTGCTGAGGGAGGGCCGCACTGTTGGAAGGTCAGTACTGAGGGAGTGCCGCACTGTCGGAGGGTCAGTACTGAGGGAGTGCCGCACTGTCGGAGGGTCAGTACTGAGGGAGTGCCACACTGTCGGAGGGTCAGTCTGAGGGATTTCCGCACTGTCAGAGGGTCAGTATTGAGGGAGTGCTGCACTATCGGAGGGTCAGTACTGAGGGAGCGCACACTGTTGGAGGTTTAGTACTGAAGGAGTGCCACACTGTCGGAGGTTCAGTACTGAGGGAGTGCCGCACTGTCAGGGGGTCGGTACTGAGGGAGCGCCACACTTTCGGAGGTTCTGTACTGAGGGAGTGCCGCACTGTCGGAGATTCAGTACTGAGGGAGTGCAGCACTGTCGGAGGTTCAGTACTGAGGGAGCGCCACACTGTCGGAGGTCCAGTACTGAGAGAGTGCTGCACTGTCGAAGCGTCAGTACTGAGGGAGTGCCGTACTGTCGGAGGGTCAGTACTGAGGGAGTGCCGTACTGTCGGAGGGTCTGCACTGGGGGAGTGCCGCACTGTCGGAGGGTCAGTACTGAGGGAGTGCAGCACTGTCGGAGGGTCAGTACTGAGGGAGAGCTGCACTGTTGGAGGGTCAGTACTGTGGGAGCGCCGCAGTGTCTGAGGGTCAGTACTGAGGGAGCACTGCAATATCGGAGGGTCAGTACTGAGGAAGTGCCGCACTGTCGGAGGGTCAGTACTGAGGGAGCACTGCAATGTCGGAGTGTCAGTACTGAGGGAGTACCACACTGTCGGAGGGTCAGTACTGATGGATTGCCGCACTGTCAGAGGGTCAGTACTGTGGGAGCGCCACAGTGTCTGAGGGTCAGTACTGAGGGAGCACTGCAATATCGGAGGGTCAGTACTGAGGGAGTGCCGCACTGTCGGAGGGTCAGTACTGAGGGAGCACTGCAATGTCGGAGGGTCAGTACAGAGGGAGTGCTACACTGTCGGAGGGTCAGTACAGAGGGAGTGCTACACTGTCAGAGGATTAGTACTAACGGACCGCCGCACTGTCAGTAGGTCAATACTGAGTGAGTGCTGCACTGTCGGAAAGTCGGTACTGAGGGAGGTCCACACTGTTGAACAGTCAGTACTGAGGGAGTGCCGCAGTGTCAGAGGGTCAGTACTGAGGGAATGCCACACTGTTGAAGGGTCAGTACTGAGTGAGTGCTGCACTGTCGGAGGGTCGGAACTGATGGAGTTCTGCACTGTCAGTGGGGTAGTACTGAGGGAGCACCACAATGTCGGAGGGTCAGTACTGAGGGAGTGCCGCACTGTCGGAGGGTCAGTACAGAGGGACCGCCGTACTGTCGGAGGGTCAGTTATGTGGGAGTGCTGCACATTCAGAGGGTCAGTAATGTGGGAGTGCCGCAGTGTCAGCGGGTCAGTACTGAGGGAGTGCCGCACTGTCGGAGGGTCAGTACTGAGGGAGAACCACACTGTCGGAGGGTCAGTACTGAGGGAGTGCAGCACTGTCGGAGGGTCAGTACTGAGGGAGTGCTGCACTGTTGGAGGGTCAGTACTGAGGGAGTGCCGCACTGTCGGAGGGTCAGTACTGAGGGAGCGCCACAGTGTCAGAGGGTCAGTACTGAGGGAGCGCCGCACTGTCAGAGGGTCAGTACTGAGGGAGTGCAGCACTGTCGGAGGGTCAGTACTGAGGGAGTGCCGCACTGTCGGAGGGTCAGTACTGAGGGAGTGCTGCACTGTTGGAGGGTCAGTACTGAGGGAGTGCCGCACTGTTGGAGGGTCAGTACTAAGGGAGCGCCGCATTGTCGGAGGGTCAGTACTGAGGGAGTGCCGCACTGTCGGAGGGTCAGTACTGAGTGAGTGCTGCACTGTCGGAGGGTCAGTACTGAGGGAGTGCCGAACTGTCGGAAAGTCAATATTGAGGGAGGTCCACACTGTTGAACGCTCAGTACCGAGGGAGTGCCGCACTGTCAGACGGTCAGTACTGAGGGAGTGCCGCATTGTCGGAGGGTCGGAACTGAGGGAGCACTGCACTGTCGGAGTGTCAGTACTGAGGGAGTTCCGCACTGTCAGTAGGTTAGTACTGAGGGAGCACCACAATGTCGGATGGTCAGAACTGAGGGAGTGCCGCATTGTCAGAGGGTCAGTACTGAGTGAGTGCTGCACTGTCGGAGGGTCAGTACTGAGTGAGTGCTGCACTGTCG
>JANJGN010003669.1:5000-41881 GCA_026770705.1 Isurus oxyrinchus | reverse complement strand
GTAGGGGCTGGAGGAGGTTACAGAGATAGGGAGGGTTGTAGGGACTGGAGGAAGTTACAGAGATAGGGAGGGTTGTAGAGGCTGGAGGAGGTTACAGAGATAGGGAGGGTTGTAGGGGCTGGAGGAGGTTACAGAGATAGGGAGGGGTGTAGGGGCTGGAGGAGGTTACAGAGATAGGGTGAGTTGTAGGGGGCTGGAGGAGGTTACAGAGATAGGGAGGGTTGTAGGGACTGGAGGAGGTTACAGAGATAGGGGAGGGTTGTAGGGGCTGGAGGAGGTTACAGAGATAGGGAGGGTTGTAGGGACTGGAGGAGGTTACAGAGATAGGGGAGGGTTGTAGGGGCTGGAGGAGGTTACAGCGATAGGGAGGGTTGTAGAGGCTGGAGGAGGTTACAGAGATAGGGAGGGTTGTAGAAGCTGGAGGAGGTTACAGAGATAGAGAGGGTTGTAGGGGCTGGAAGAGGTTACAGAGATAGGGAGGGTTGTAGGGGCTGGAGGAGGTTACAGAGATAGGGAAGGTTGCAGGGGCTGGAGGAGGTTACAGAGATAGGGAGGGTTGTAGGGGCTGGAGGAGGTTACAGAGATAGGGAGGGTTGTAGGGACTGGAGGAAGTTACAGAGATAGGGAGGGTTGTAGAGGCTGGAGGAGGTTACAGAGATAGGGTGAGTTGTAGGGGGCTGGAGGAGGTTACAGAGATAGGGAGGGTTGTAGGGACTGGAGGAGGTTACAGAGATAGGGGAGGGTTGTAGGGGCTGGAGGAGGTTACAGAGATAGGGAGGGTTGTAGGGACTGGAGGAGGTTACAGAGATAGGGGAGGGTTGTAGGGGCTGGAGGAGGTTACAGCGATAGGGAGGGTTGTAGAAGCTGGAGGAGGTTACAGAGATAGAGAGGGTTGTAGGGGCTGGAAGAGGTTACAGAGATAGGGAGGGTTGTAGGGGCTGGAGGAGGTTACAGAGATAGGGGAGGGTTGTAGGGGCTGGAGGAGGTTACAGTGATAGGGAGGGTTGTAGAGGCTGGAGGAGGTTACAGAGATAGGGAGGGTTGTAGAAGCTGGAGGAGGTTACAGAGATAGAGAGGGTTGTAGGGGCTGGAAGAGGTTACAGAGATAGGGAGGGTTGTAGGGGCTGGAGGAGGTTACAGAGATAGGGAGGGTTGTAGGGGCTGGAGGAGGTGACAGAGATAGAGAGGGTTGTAGGGGCTGGAGGAGGTTACAGAGATAGGGTGAGTTGTAGGGGACTGGAGGAGGTTACAGATATAGGGAGGGTTATAGGGGCTGGAGGAGGTTACAGAGATAGGGAAGGGAGGGTAAGGAAGGATTTGAAAACAAGGATGAGAATTTTAAAATGGAGGAGTTGCTGGAACCGGTGTCAGTGTCGGTCAGTGAGAAACGGGGAGGGGGGTGGAGGGTGGAAGGACTCTTGTTAGGATGCGGGACAGGGCAGCGGAGTTTTGGATGAGGTGATATTTTATGGTGGGTGGGAGGTGAGAGAGGCGGGGGGGGGGGGGCGTGCGTTGGAATATTTGAGCGAGGAGGCGAGAAAGGCATGAGTGAGGGCTTCGGCAGCGGAAGAGCTGAGATACACTGACACTGAGCACACATCTGGGAAGCGGATCCCTGTCCAACAGTGAGGCCAGGCGAGGCAGAACAGGAACTGCGGGGGTTAAGCAAGTGCAGTCACAGCTTGAATTCTGTCACTTCATCTCCAAGGAGACGAGTTGTGCATCGAGGTCTCTGTGAAGCCAGAGCTAGCTCTGTCAGCCTCGCTAAAACAACCAAACTAACAAATCCATCATCCCCTTGGGAACACAGAGCAAAAAAATAAAACAGTGGGTAAGGGCAGAGAAAGCATCTTCAACATGGTCTGTGAACAATATGATAGGACAATGTTAACCCCCCCCACCCACCCCCAGCTCCGGGGATCGATATCACATGGGTAACATAGAGACAGTATCAGAGGATGGTTACAGCACAGCAGGAGGCCATTCAGGCTGTCAAGCCTGTGCTGGCTCTCTGCAAGAGCATCTCAGCTACTCCCGGTACCCCCTGCCTCTTTCCTGCAGCTACTACATGATCCGATTCCCCTTTCGAAACCCTCGATTGAACCTGCCTCCCCCACACTCCCGGGCAGCGCATTCCAGATCCTAGCCCACTCGCCGCGTGAAAAAGTTTCTCCTCACGGTCTCCATTGCTTCTTTTACCGATCACCTTAAATCTGTGTCCCTCTGGTTCTCGATCCTTCCACCGATGGGAACAGTTTCTCCCTCTCTACTCTGAACGGACCCCTCACGATTTTGAACACCTCGATCGAATCTCCTCTCAACCTTCTCTTCTCCAAGAAAATCAGTCCCGGCTTCCCCAAGCTATCCCCGTAACTGAAGTTCCTCATCCCTGGAACCATTCTCGTGAATCTTTTCCGCACTCTAATGACTTCACAACTTTCCTAGAGTGTGGTGCCCAGAACTGGACACAATACTCCAGTTGAGGCTGAACCAGTGTTTTGTACAGGTTTATCATAACCTCCGTGCTTTTGTACTCTAGGCCCAGAGTTATACATATGCCTTATACCTCAGATAACTCAAGAGATAATGACGCAAATTTGGGTGTTAATTAGGGTCAAAGCCAATTGATGAAGCCCAAACAAAGACACAGAGCTTCTCTTTATTGAGAGAGTTTATTAATTGTTTCAGTCTCACAGCTCTCCGCCCACTCAACCCAGTGTCCCAGCGATCCCCTATCTATACGTGCTCAAAGACAATTAACACCCGTTGCCAGTTTCTCTTAACCTTAACGAAGTACTTGAGATGACATGAACACTGGGCCTCTGGCGATGAGAGAATAGAGGAGACAGCAGGGGGATGGGGAACAAAGTGAGGACAGGAGTCAATGAAAAGGGAGGGAGAGAACGGACAGGAGGAAGAGAGGGATGTTCGAGATGTCACTGAGCATGCTGCCACACGTCATACAGTGGTGATCAATGCCATCGATATTTTAAGCACAAATACATTAATTAGATCAAGCGGATGACTGGCACTTTGATCGACTGGACATGAGGGACCCACTGCCCGGGGCAGAGAGAGATTAATAAGCTGGGTGGGGGGGAGGAAAGGAGTTTAAAATAATTCGTGACAGGAATAGAGGGGAGTCATTTATCTTCACCCGGGAGGGTGATTTGGAACTCATTGCCTAAGAGAGTGGTAGAGGCACAAACCCTCACCAGATTAAAGGAAAAACGCTTGGATGTGCACTGGAGGTGCCATAAGCTACAGGGATAGGGACGAAAAAGATGGAAAGTGTGGTTAGGATCTGACGCGATGGGCCGAACAGCCTCCTTCTGCCCCCCTCAATTTTCCATATTTCTATCTGCACCTTTACTCGATCCACCCAGCTCGGTTCCATCATCCTTAATCCCCCTTACCCAGCAAAAAGCAATCAACATCAGCTTCCAAATTTTCAACTGACCCTCTCCCAGCCTGGACAGTTTTGTTTTGGGTGGGGGGGGGGGGGGGGAGAGAGTTCCAGATTTCCTCTCCCCCTTTGTGTGAGGAAGTGCTTCCTGACATCACCCCCCGGACGGCCTGGCTCCAATTTTAAGGCTCTGCCCCCTCGTTCTGGACTCTTCCCCGCTCCCCAACCCCCACCCCCACCCTAAAAAGTACTTTCTCTCCATCGACCCTATTGAATCCTTTAATCATCTTAAACCCCTCGACTAGATCGCCCCTTAATCTTCTAGGCTTGAGAGAATACAAGCCTGGTCTGTGCATCCTGTCCTCAGGATTTAACCCTTTCAGCCCCGCTTGACTGGCACCCCATCCAGAAACATTCACTCCCTCCAGCACCGACACACAGTAGCAGCAGTGTGTGTACCATCTACAAGATGCACTGCAGGAACTCACCAAGGCTCCTTAGACAGCACCTTCCAAACTCATGACCACTATAAGGACAAGGGCAGCAGACACATGGGGAACACTACCACCTGGAAGTTCCCCTCCAAGTCATTCACCATCCTGACCTTTTCTATTCATTCACAGGGTGTGGGCTTCTCTGGCTGGGTCCAGCATTTATTGCCCATACCTAGTTGCCCCTTGTGAAGGTGGTGGTGAGCTGCCTTCTTGAACCGCTGCAGTCCACTCGGAAATATATCACCGTTCCTTCACTGTCGCTGGGTCAAAATCTTGGAACTCCCTCCCTAACGGCACTGTGAGTGTACCTACACCACAGGGACTGCAGCGGTTCAAGAAGGCAGCTCACCACCACCTTCTCAAGGGGCAATTAGGGATGGGCAATAAATGCTGTTATAGTCAGCGAAGCCCACATCTCATGAATGAATAATAAAAAAGACAATTTTATAGGAACTTCAAAGCAATAAAAAACAACCCAGCATACTCCACAACAGTGATTAACAAACAATGTTTGACCCCAAGGCACACAAGGAGATATTAGGGACAGGAGTGTGAGAGAGAGAGAGGGAGAGAGGGAGAGAGAGAGCGTGATAGCGCGAGGGAGAGGGGGGGGGTGGGGAAGTCAGAGAGAGAGAGAAGGGGAGAGTGTGATAGCGCGAGAGGGAGAGTGGGGTGGGGGAGAGAGAGAGGGGGGGAAGAGCGTGATAGCTCAAGAGAGAGAGAAGGGTGGGGGAGAGAGAGAGAGAGAGAGGGAGGGAGGGGGGAGTGTGTGATAGCGCGAGAGGGAGAGTGGGTTGGGGAAGAGAGAGAGAGAGAGAGAGAGAGGGAGAGCGTGATAGTGCGAGAGGGAGAGGGGGTTGGGGAAGAGAGAGAGAGGGGGAGAGAGATAGCACGAGAGAGAGAGAGAGAGAGAGAGAGAAAGAGAGAGAGAGAAAGAGAGAGAGTGTGATAGCGCGAGAGGGAGGGAGAGAAAGAGAAAGAGAGAGAGAGTGTGATAGCGCGAGAGGGAGAAAGAGAGAGAGAGAGAGAGAGTCTGTACTGAGGCAGTGCTGCACTGTAAGAGGTGCCAGCTTTCAGATGAGATGCACTATTTCGAAGAAAGGGAGGGGAAACTCTCCCTACTGTCCTGGGGCCAATATTTATCCCTCAACCAACATCACTAAAAAAAAAGAAAACCAGATGATCTGGGTCATTGTCACATTGCTGTTTGCGGGATCTTGCTGTGCGCAAATTGCCCGCTGCGTTTCCTAGGTGACAGCGGCCTACTCTTAGTATTTAGTTGGTCTTAAAGGACTTTGGTGGCCTCCTGAGCTTGGGCTGCAGAAATACCCTCTTCTTACTGGCTCGTCCTGGGCGGTGTGACTAAATACTCTGGTGGGGGGGGGGATAATCAGGAAGGACCCTGTGTGGGTTGACCCCACACACGAGAGAACACGCACAAACACGCGTGACTGAAAGACCCCTGTGCATTGCCATTGTCTTGTGAAGAAACAGGGCGGAAGGCAAGGCCACAGAGATAGGCCTCAGGGCCAACTGTCCAGGGAGACAAGACCACCAGAAACGGGAGCAGGAGTGGACCATTCGGCCCATCGAGCCTGCTCCACCATTCAACACGACCGTGGCGCATCTTGGGCATCAACTCCGCTTTCCCGCCCACTCCCCGCATCCCTGAACTCCCTGGGAGACCAAAAAACCTGTCCGTCCCCAGCCTTAAAAGGTGTTCTCAACGATGGAGCCTCCACGACCCTCTGGGGGAGAGAATTCCAAAGGTTCACAACCCTCTGAGCGGAGACATGTCTCCTCATCTCAGTCCCACCCTTAACCCGAGACCGTGCGCTCCCCCACCCCCCGAGTTTTCGATTCCCCCCACACCCGCACCCCCCCCACCCCCCCCCCTCCCCCCGACCAGCGGAGGTGGTCTCTCAGCGTCCACACTGCAAAGCGCCTTCAGAACAATGAACACTTTGACGAGGTCGTCTCTCGTCCTTCAAAATCCACCGAAGACAGGCCCAATTTACTCGGCCTCTCCCCATTGCACAACTGCCCCCCCACCCTCCATCCCAGGGACCAATTTAGCAAACCTTCCACTGCGACCGGGGGAAGCTGTTAAAAGGGAAAATTAATAGGATCCACACAGAGATAGGCCTCAAGGGCAACGGTAATGAGGGCAGTCGTAAGACGGCAAATAGGCAGGATGCATTTGGCCAGGCCTCACCACAAACTCTCATTAGAGGCCCAATTAAAAGGCAGCAAATGGATAGGAATCGCTGCTAATTGATGTGAATCCTGTTCACAAGCACAATTAGATCCGTTGGGAAAGCCTTGGTCCATGCCAGCCTATTAAGAGATGAGCTGGGGGCATTGGAGTACAGGCAGCGGCCCTTGGCCAGTCTGTTTGAGCAGGAGGAGTGGGTAGCAGCACCAGGGACACAGCGAGCTGGGGGGGGTGGGCGGGGTGGAGAAGGAGCCGAATGATTTACAACATTCAGTTATTTAATGCCGCTCTGTCCAACAGTGCAGCTTGATGTTAAAACATTCGATGAGAGTTTCCATCCAAGACCTCCATAAGACGTAGGAGCAGAAATTATACCATTCGGCCCATCGAGTCTGCTCCGCCATTCAATCGCGGCTGATAAGTTTCTCCACCCCATTCTCCCCATAACCTTTGATCCCCTTACCAATCAAGAACCTATCCATCTCGGTCTTACATACACTCAACAACCTGGCCTCCACAGCCTTCTGTGGCAATGAATTCCATAGATTCACCACTCTCTGGCTAAAGAAGTTTCTCCTCATCTCTGTTCTAAAAGGTCTTCCCTTTACTCTGAGGCTGTGCCCTCGGGTGCTAGTCTCTCCTACTCAGCACAGTTAAACTGGTGGGTGAGAGAGCCAGGCTCGCTGCAGTGGCAGCACAGGTGCCTGGTGTGTGCAGAGAGAATGATGTTTATCCAAACCATCAACCTATCAAAGCTGGCAAGATTTGGGGGCCCTCAGATTAACCTCTCATAGCAAAAGACGGTGCCTCTGACAGTGCAGCACTCCCTCAGTTACTAACCCTCCAACAGTGCGGCGCTCCCTCAGTACTGACCCTCTGACAGTAAAGCACTCCCTCAGTACTGACCCTCCGACAGTAAAGCACTCCCTCAGTACTGACCCTCCGACAGTAAAGCACTCCCTCAGTACTGACCCTCTGACAGTGCAGCACTCCCTCAGTACTGACCCTCTGACAGTGCGGCACTCCCTCAGTACTGACCCTCCGACAGTGCTGCACTCCCTCAGTACTGACCCTCTGACAGTGCAGCGCTCCCTCAGTACTGACCCTCCAACAGTGCAGCACTCCCTCAGTACTGACCCTCCGACAGTGCAGCACTCCCTCAGTACTGACCCTCTGACAGTGCGGCACTCCCTCAGTACTGACCTTCCGACAGTGCTGCACTCCCTCAGTACTAATCCTCTGACAGTGCAGCGCTCCCTCAGTACTGACCCTCCCTCAGTGCAGCGCTCCCTCAGTACTGACCCTCCGACAGTGCAGCACTCCCTCAGTACTGACCCTCCGAAGAGCAAATCTAAAGATTCTCTCCTCATCTGTCCAAAATGACCGACCCCTCATCCTGATACCGTGACCCCACCTTGTTCTAGACTCTCCTTACGGGTGGGGAATCAACTGAGGGGCGTTGATTCAGTCAAATGTTATAAAATTTGTTTATGGTTCAATGATAACCATCTCATTCTTCTAAACTCCAGAGAACGTAGGCTCATTCCAGGCAATCTCTCCTCCCAAGAGAAACCTCTCATAGCAGGCTCATCAAACAACCACATTAAAGGACGCTTTAATTGTTTGTTTCCAGGCTATTGCCACGAACATTTCATTTTGTCATGACAACACTGCCAGGGAGGATAAGCAAGAACTGGATATCTCCAGAACCTGTCCTGGTAGTGTTTGATGGGGATAGTGTAGAGGGAGCTTTACTCTGTATCTAACCCCGTGCTGTACCTGTCCTGGGAGTGTTTGATGGGGACAGTGTAGAGGGAGCTTTACTCTGTATCTAACCCTGTGATGTATCTGTCCTGGGAGAGTCTGATGGGGATAGTGTAGTAGGAGCTTTACTCTGTATCTAACCCCGTGCTGTACCTGTCCTGGGAGTGTTTGATGGGGACAGTGTAGAGGGAGCTTTACTCTGTATCTAACCCTGTGATGTATCTGTCCTGGGAGAGTCTGATGGGGATAGTGTAGTGGGAGCTTTACTCTGTATCTAACCCTGCTTAAACTGGAAATGAAACTGTTTGATTTATTGACTTTGATGCAGTGATGAAATGTGCATTAATTGGATTGTGCAGTTCCAGATTTATAGGGGAGTGAATTCTGGACGGAGAGGTTTTTAGTGTAATAGGCCTTCTCTCTTCCTGACTGGATTTTGTCTGGGAAGTGCGTGTTTTATGGCAGTGGGGACTGACTAACTGAAGGTCAGAAAGAAGCTGACAGGGATTTTACAATGAGCAGCTTTATGAGTGTGAGTTCAGCATGTGAGTCACATCGGTGGTTCCATGCTCTGTGTTGTCCTGTGCAGTAACAGAACAGATATTAACAGCCCACTCCATAACCCCTGGAGGGGGCGGGGGGGGGGGGGGGGGGGGGGGGGGGGTGTATCTACCCCGGGTAAGCCAGGGACCTCAATTTCCATATTGAAATTTCTCTCACACTCTTGATTACTGAAAATGCACTTGCAGAGCTGTGCCCTGATCACTTCAAATACTGGCAACATGATTTATTTCATCCTCCATGGAGGACAGAGGAGGGCATACTGTCCCACTGACAGTGCAGCACTCCCTCAGTGCTGACCCTCCGACAGTGCAGCACTCCCTCAGTACTGACCCTCCAACAGTGCAGCACTCCCTCAGTACCAACCCTCCGACAGTGCAGTGCTCCCTCAGTACTGACTCGCCGACAGTGCGGCGCTCCCTCAGTACTGACCCTCCGACAGTGCAGCACTCCCTCAGTACTGACCCTCCAACAGTGCAGCGCTCCCTCAGTACTGACCCTCCAACAGTGCAGCGCTCCCTCAGTACTGACCCACTGACAGTGCAGCAATTCCTCAGTACTGACCCACCAACAGTGCAGCGCTCCCTCAGCAATGACCCTCCGACAGTGCGGCACTCCCTCAGTACAGTACAGCACAGCCTTTACAACCCTCCCTATCTCTGTAACCTCCTCCAGCATCTATAACCCTTCGAGATCTCTGCGCTCCTCCAATTCTGGCCTCTTGACCATCCCCCGATTTCCATCGCTCCGCCGTTGGCAGCCGTGCCTTCAGCGGCCCTGGGGGCCCGAAGCTCTGGAATTCCCTCCCTAAACCTCCCTGCCTCTCTCTCTCTCTCTCTCTCTCCTCTTTTAAGATGCTCCTTAAAAGCTCCCTCTCTGACTGAACGTTTGGCCACCTGTCCCTAATATCTCCTTATGTGGCTCGGGCTGAACTGCAAATCTGTGAAGTGCTTTGGAACATTTAACAAGGTGGGAGGTGCTATGTAATGGAAAGTTGTTGTTGCAGGATTGGAGTGGAACCTCAGCTTTGCGTGCTTCGGAGAATCGGGGAGACATCTGACAGCACCAGTGTTTGAATTACTCCCCTCCCCATTGTGCCCCAGAACAGTATTCGACACTCCATCCCTTGCGCCTCTTGAGTGATCTGGTCCCTTTAAGGGTGAGACAGATCCAAAATGTTATTTTTTTTGCGAGAAGCTCCATTGAATTCTCTAGAAGAATATCAATATTAATCAAGGCACAAAGCAATTATAGCAACAGTGCTTAAGCTGAAAGCTGGAGGGATTGGAATAGAGAGTGCTTGTAAGCCATTGACTCAGACAACACACGGCGCTCTGGACAAATGGTCCATGTACCACAGGGAAACAACTAAAATATCCATTCAGGACACAAATAAGGGCACAGACCAGCAAATTCATCCCCATAGCAACATCTGCACTTTCAGAGTCCTGCCTGGTACGAGTCAACTTAAATACTGACAGTGGTTCCAAAAGCAAATATGTTTTTATTCCCAGTTTCTGAAGAGGCACTTCTGAACAGGTTTCAGACCCCTCCTCACTCCCCCTCCCTCCCTATCTCTGCAAACTCCTCCAGCCCCTACAACCTTCCCTATCTCTGTAACCTCCTCCAGCCCCTACAGCCCTCCCTATCTCTGTAACCTCCTCCAGCCCCTGCAACCCTCCCTATCTCTGTAACCTCCTCCAGCCCCTACAACCCTCCCTATCTCTGCAAACTCCTCCAGCCCCTACAACCTTCCCTATCTCTGTAACCTCCTCCAGCCCCTACAACCCTCCCTATCTCTGTAACCTCCTTCAGCCCCTGTAACCCTCCCTACCTCTGTAACCTCCTCCAGCCCCTACAACCCTCCCTATCTCTGTAACCTCCTCCAGCCCCTACAACCCTCCCTATCTCTGCAAACTCCTCCAGCCCCTACAACCTTCCCTATCTCTGTAACCTCCTCCAGCCCCTACAACCCTCCCTATCTCTGTAACCTCCTTCAGCCCCTATAACCCTCCCTACCTCTGTAACATCCTCCAGCCCTTACAACCCTCCCTTTCTCTGTAACCTCCTCCAGCCCCTACAACCTTCCCTATCTCTGTAACCTCCTCCAGCCCCGACAACCTTCCCTATCTCTGTAACCTCCTTCAGCCCCTACAACCCTCCCTATCTCTGTAACCTCCTCCAGCCCCTACAGCCCTCCCTATCTCTGTAACCTCCTCCAGCCCCTACAACCCTCCCTATCTCTGCAACCTCCTGCAGCCCCTACAGCCCTCCCTATCTCTGTAACCTCCTCCAGCCCTTACACCCTCCCTAGCTCCGTAACCTCCTCCAGCTCCTACACCCCTCCCTATCTCTGTAACCTCCTCCAGCTCCTACAACCCTCGCTATCTCTGTAACCTCCTCCAGCCCCTACAACCCTCCCTATCTCTGTAACCTCCTCCAGCCCCTACAACCCTCCCTGTCTCTGTAACCTCCTCCAGCCCCTATAACCCTATCTCTGTAACCTCCTCCAGCCCCTACAACCCTCCCTATCTCTGTAACCTCCTCCAGCCCCTACAACCCTCCCTATCTCTGTAACCTCCTCCAGCCCCTACAACCCTCCCTATCTCTGTAACCTCCTACAACCCCCCCCAAACCCCAGAGAGGCTGGAGGTGGATGGATACCAGACTGATGAGGTCAAAGGTTATCGGTGGGGGGGGGGGGTGGGGGGTGGTTAGGCGGAAAAGCGGGGCAGAGGCCGCAATCCGATTGGCCGTGATCTTGCTGAATGGCGGAGCAGGCTCGAGGGGCTGAATGGCCTCCTCTCCCACTCCTCATTTCGGACGCTCCGAATTGGACGGCTTTTCCAAAGAGCCATCACAGGCACAATGGGCCGAATGGCCTCCTCTGTGCCTCGGATTCTATGACTTCGAAGAGTTGGGGATGGGGGAGGGGTAAGAAATTTGTGTCTCTTCCCCCTTCCCACCCACATCATATGAAAAGCTGCCGAGGTTGGGAAGGGATCAATGGAAAATGTCAGCATTGAGAGGGAGAGATTTTTATTGTTGGGTAAAAGGAGGGGGGGGGGGGGGGGGGGGGGCACTTAAGGGTTACAGAACCAAGGCGGGCAGATGGGGTTAAGGTACAGATTGGCCACGGTCGCACTGAATGGCAGAACAGGCTCGAGGGGCTGAATGGCCTCCCGTTCCCTTCTTCTTGCCCATAAGCCCCGGTTAGCTATTCCCCCTGAGCAGGCTGCACATACCACCCTCATGTCTCTCATAGGTCATATCCCAAAATACAGGGTAGATGCTTTTCACAGTCCCAGGGTAAGGGGTCGGCCATTTTGGACCGGGATGAGCAGAAACGTCTTCACTCGGAGCCGTTGTGAACCGTCGGAATTCTCTCCCCCCCTGGGAGCTGCGGACACTCCGTCGTGGAGCCTAGTCGAGGGCTGAGAGCGATAGATCTTGGGGCACTCGGGGATAGGGTGGGATTGTGGAGCTGAGGTGGGAGATCAGCCACGGTCCTATTGAATGGGGCAGCAGGCACGAGGGGCTGAATGGCCTCCTCCTGCTCCTGTTTCTTGCGTCCTCATGTCCTGCTTCAGGGTAAGATTGTGCCTCGCGATAATTCTGAAGTAGCGGCCACCATTCCTCTGTCTTCACTATTCTCCACAGTCGGCTGGGGAGAGGGTTGCTTATACTAATAGCGCTTGCATCATTCAGAGTCCCCTCCACTATAATGACTATTGATCTCAAATTCAGCCAACAGCAGTTAATTTCTTCAGGATCCATATTGTCTTTCTGGTGCGGGTTAAGACGTTCCCTCAGACGCGGCTGTGAAACCAGAAGATGAAGGCATTCAGGAGAATTACAGCTGGTTACAGACTCCGAGTGCGGCCCAGCGGGTCACACACTCTCGTCTCTGAATCAGTGAGTTTAAGCCCTGCTCCAGGGAGCTGAGCTCATAGTCTCGACTGCAGCACTGAGGGAGGGATGCCTTTGCAGGGACTGCTAAACCTTTGACTCCCCGGTCAAAGGTCCCAGGCTCTTACCTGAGGTAGCACATCGCACCCATCTAAAACAGGCCAACCTCCCCCTCGTCACCACTGCTAAGATATTGGGGTTTCAGAAGTGCCTCCTAGTCTTTGAATATATATATATATTTTTTTTTTAAAAAGTAGAACGAGACAGGTTCCTGACGAGCAGGGAAGTGAAAGGTTAGCAGGGATAGGGGGGAGTGTGGATTTGAGGTGAAAATCAGATCAGCCACAATCTTACTGAATGGTGGAGCAGGCTTGAGGGGCCGAATGGCCTCCTCCTGCTCCAGATTCGTATGTTCTTGGGTCTGTCTCCATTGCTACGTTCACTAAATTTCAAAATACTGTCCCATCAAACACCAGCCCCCCAGACCCCTAACTCTCCCATCGAAGACCATCCCTCTAATCCCCTAACTCTCCCATCGAAGACCATCCCTCTAATCTCCTAACTCTCCCATCGAAGACCCTCCCTCTAATCCCCTAACTCTCCCATCAAAGACCCTCCCTCTAATCCCCTAACTCACCCATCAAAGACCATCCCTCTAATCCCCTAACTCTCCCATCCAAGACCAGCCCCCCAGACCCCTAACTCTCCCATCAAAGACCCTCCCTCTAATCCCCTAACTCACCCATCAAAGACCATCCCTCTAATCCCCTAACTCTCCCATCAAAGACCATCCCTCTAATCCCCTAACTCTCCCATCAAAGACCATCCCTCTAATCCCCTAACTCTCCCATCCAAGACCAGCCCCCCAGACCCCTAACTCTCCCATCAAAGACCATCCCTCTAATCCCCTAACTCTCCCATCCCAGACCATCCCTCTAATCCCCTAACTCTCCCATCAAAGACCATCCCTCTAATCCCCTAACTCTCCCATCAAAGACCATCCCTCTAATCCCCTAACTCTCCCATCCAAGACCATCCGTCTAATCCCCTAACTCTCCCATCCCAGACCATCCCTCTAATCCCCTAACTCTCCCATCGAAGACCATCCCTCTAATCCTCTAACTCTCCCATCAAAGACCATCCCTCTAATCCCCTAACTCTCCCATCCAAGACCATTCCTCAAATCCCTGAACTCTCCCATAGAAGCCCATCCTTCCAGTACGCCATCTCTCTTATTCAGAAGAACTATTTGGCCACATGGAGCATCATACCTGACAGACACATGGGAGTGAATGTCTGAACTCGGTGATTATGGTGCCATAGTCTCAACCCTACCCTATACCAACGGATCTGACATGGAGTGGGGTGACAATAGGAGTCTCCCTGGTCTGTGTACCCAAATGCCATATCCACTTTCTACCACTGCCTCAGCTCATCTCCTGCTGAAACACTCATCCCGGCCTTGTTACTACTAGCTTGAATATTTCAATATTTATCCCCTTGGCTGGTCACCCAACCTACATAAACGTCAGCACACCCAAAACTCTGCTGCCCCCATGTCCTAACTCACACCAAAATCTTTTCATCCATCGCCCCCTGTCAATCCCTGACCAACACTGTCTCCTGGTCAGGCGACGCCTCCATTTTAAAATTCTCATCCTTGTTTGCAAATCCCTCCTCACCCCCTACCTCTCTCAGTAACCTCCTCCAGCCCCTACAACCCTCCCTATCTCTATAACCTCCTCCAGCCCCTACAACCCTCCCTATCTCTGTAAACTCCTCCAGCCCTGACAACCCTCCCTATCTCTGTAACCACCTTGAGCCCCTACAACCCTCACTAACTCTGTAACCTCCTCCATCCCCTACAACCTTCCCTATCTCTGTAACCTCCTCCAAACCCTACAACTCTCCCTATCTCTGTAACCTCCTCCAGCCCCTACAACCCTCCCTATCTCTGTAACCTCCTCCAGTCCCTACAACCCTCCCTATCTCTGTAACCTCCTCCAGCCCCTATAACCCTCCCTATCTCCGTAACCTCCTCCAGCCCCTATAATTCTCCCCATCTCCGTAACCTCCTCCAGTCCCTACAACCCTCCCTATCTCTGTAACCTCCTCCAGCCCCTACAACCCTCCCTATCTCTATAACCTCCTCCAGCCCCTACAACCCTCCCTATCTCTGTAACCTCCTCCAGCCCCGACAACCCTCCCTATCCCTGTAACCTCCTTCAGCCCTGACAACCCTCCCTATCTCTGTAACCACCTTGAGCCCCTACAACCCTCACTAACTCTGTAACCTCCTCCAGCCCCTACAACCCTCCCTATCTCTGTAACCTCCTCCAAACCCTACAACTCTCCCTATCTCTGTAACCTCCTCCAGCCCCTACAACCCTCCCTATCTCTGTAACCTCCTCCAGCCCCTACAACCCTCCCTATCTCTGTAACCTCCTCCAGCCCCTACAACCCTCCCTATCTCCGTAACCTCCTCCAGCCCCTACAGCCCTCCCTATCTCTGTAACCTCCTCCAGCCCCTACAACCCTCCCTATCTCTGTAACCACCTCCGGCCCCTACAACCCTCCCTATCTCGGTAACCTCCTCCAGCTCCCACAGTCCTCTGCGATCTCTGTGCTCCTCCAATTCCGGCCTCTAGACCATCCCCCGATTCCCATCGCTCCCACCATCGGTGGCCATGCCTTCAGCTGCCTGGGGGCCTTGAGCTCTGGAATTCCCTCCCTAAACCTCTCCACCTTTCTCTCTCTCTCTTTCTCTCTCTCCCCCTATCTCTTCTCCTTTAAGACTCTCCTTAAAAGCCCCTCTCTGTGACCGAGCTTTTGGGTCACTAGTCCCTGATATCCCCTGACATGGCTGGGGGTCAAATTATGTTTGATAATCGCTCCTGTGAAGCTTCTTGAGATGTTGTATGACATTAAAAAGTGCTAGATAAATGTAAGTGGTTGTTGTTTAGGTAGGGATAGAAAGTATTGTGTATCGGGGGAGAACGTGGGTTTCACTTTGATTCCAGCAAGGTGTAGTTCATACAAAGACACTCACTTTGCCAGGCTACAGACTCCATGTGTTTGTCTCGAGCATGGATCTGCTCCTCCTCTGTTTAATCACTGGTGGTTGCAATTTTTCAATGTTTTTATTCATTCACAGGACGTGGGCGTCGCTGGCTAAGTCAGCATTTATTGCCCAACCCTAATTGCCCTTTGAGAAGTGGGTGGTGCACTGCTGCAATCCCTGTGGTGTAGGTACACCCACAGTGCTGTTAGGGAGGGAGTTCCAGGATTTTGACCCAGCGACAGTGAAGGAACAGCCGATATATTTCCAAGTCAGGGTGGTGAGTGGCTTGGAGGGGAACTTCCAGGTGGTGGTGTCCCCATGTGTCTGCTGCCCTTGTCCTTCTAGATGGTAGCAGTCGTGGGTTTGGAAGGTGCTGTCGAAGGAGCCTTGGTGAATTCCTGCAGTGCATCTTGTAGATGGTACACACACTGCTGCTACTGTGTGTCGGTGGTGGAGGGAGTGAATGTTTGTGGATGGGGTGCCAATCAAGCGGGGCTGCTTTGTCCTGGATGGTGTCGAGCTTCTTGAGTGTTGTGGGAGCTGCGCTCATCCAGGCAAGTGGGGAGTATTCCATCACACTCCTGACTTGTGCCTTGTAAATGGTGGACAGGCTTTGGGGAGTCAGGAGGTGAGTTACTCACCGCAGGATTCCCAGCCTCTGACCTGCTCTTGTAGCCACAGTATTTATATGGCTAGCCCTTCACTGTCTCTGGGTCAAAATCCTGAACTCCCTCCCTAACAGCACGGTGGGTGTACCTACACCACAGGGACTGCAGCGGTTCAAGAAGGCAGTTCACTACCACCTTCTCAAGGGGTAATTAGGGATGGGCAATAAATGCTGACCCAGCCAGTGACAACCACACTCTGCAAATGAATAAACAATAAAAATGAACTTCAAATGAAATACTTTAGGCGGGTGAAGCGCTTTGGGACGTCCTGAGGTGCTGAATGGCGCTAGTGGAGTGCAGAGACTTCCTCTCAGTGAGGCCTCTGAGGTATTTTGCGATCCCCGGTCCCAAGTGTCTCCTCCTCCCTTTGGCTCCCGCCAATTTCCCCGTCTCCCCTTCCGTCACAGCCTGTCAGTGGTTCCCCAGTGGTAATGGCGGTGTAGATATCCCAGCATCCACAGCAGTCGTGACGGTCCCCTATCAGGAGTGCACTTTGAATGGGGGGCTTGCGCTGGTGCAGTGCATGCTGGGACAGGCTCACCTCCATGACTCCAGTGCACAGCGAGGAGGGGCTGAGCCCCTGGTGAGCTCCGGGAGCCGGCCTCAAATTAAAATCAAGCTCCCACACACTGATACAATATTTATGAGGTGGAGGGTTTTAATCATATTGCAAGCAGATGAAAAATATGATTTATGAATATTGCATGACAAAGAGAGTTTATCTAACATTCACAGAATTTTAAAGGGTGCAGCTGTCAGGAGAGATTCAGCAACATGCAAACTCCACTCTGCAAAGAGACGCTTTTTAAAAAAATCAAGGGGGCTGGAAAAGAGACGTTGTTCCACTCATACTTCAGCCTTGAACAAGGAGAAAGTATAAGAAAGCCACACTACCCAATCGTACACAAATTTAACCACAGGAACCCCTTCATCCCCTCGCTCTGAAGAGCAACAGCACCCGGCATTTCTATAGCACCTTTCTTTAATGGCCCCAAAGTACTTCACAGGAGCCTCTATGGACCCTGTTTGACCCCGAGCCATATATGGAGATATTAGGGTCAGATGGCCAAAAGCTCAGCCAAAGAGGGAGGTTTTTAAGGAGGAGAGAGCGAGAGACAGGGTGAGCGAGAGACAGGGTGAGCGAGAGAGAACAGACAAAGTGAGAGAGAGAGACCGAGAGACAGAGAGAGAGAGAGAGAGACAGACACACAAAACGAGAGAGACACACACACACACAGAGTGAGAGAGAGAGACACACACACAGTGTGTGAGAGAGAGAGACACACACACAGTGTGTGAGAGAGAGAGAGACACACACAGTGTGTGAGAGAGAGAGAGAGACACACACACACACACACACACACACACAGTGAGAGAGAGAAAGAGAGAGACACACAGAGTGAGAGAGAGACAGAGTGAGAGAGAGAGAGAGACACAGAGTGAAAGAGAGAGAGAGAGACACACACACAGAGTGAGAGAAAGAGACACAGAGAGAGAGAGACACACAGAGTGAGAGAGACACACAGAGTGAGAGAGAGACAGAGTGAGAGAGAGAGAGAGAGACAGAGAGAGACACACACACACACAGAGTGAGAGAGAGAGAAAGAGAGAGAGAGAGACACACACAGTGAGAGAGAGAGACACACACACAGAGTGAGAGACACACAGTGAGAGAGAGAGAGAGAGAGACACACACACACACACACACACACACACACACACACACACACACACACACACACACACACACACACACAGTGAGAAAGAGAGAGACACATACAGAGTGAGAGAGAGACCGAGAGACACAGAGGGGAGAGAGAGAGAGAGACACACACACACACACACACACACACACACACACACACACACACACACAGAGTGAGAGAGAGAGAGACACACACACAAAGAGAGAGACACACACACACACACATACGCAGACACATACACAGACACACAGAGAGAGAGACACACACACACAGAGAGAGAGAGAAAGAAAGAGAGAGACACACACACACACACACACACACACACACACACACAGAGTGAGAGAGAGACACACAGAGTGAGAGAGACACACACAGAGTGAGAGAGAAAAAGAGAGAGAGAGACACACACACACACACACACACACACACACAGAGTGAGAGAGAGAGAGAGACACACAGAGAGAGAGACACACACACACAGAGAGAGAGAGAGGCAGAGAGGTTTAGGGTGGGAATTCCAGAGCTCAGGGCCCCCAGGCAGCTGAAGGCACGGCCGCAAATGGTGGAGCAATGGGAATGGTGGTGGTGGGGGGGGGGGGGTGGTGGACAAGAGGACGGAATTGGAGGAGAGCAGAGATCAGATCAAAGTGGCGCCAACATATCCAAAGTGGCTGCAATATTCTCAGGAACAGCCCGAGGAGTTGGAAAGCGCTGTGTAAAATGCAGGCTCTAACTTTACTCCTCCGACTTCTCACAGGGATTGAAGATCTATCACCACTGCCTCTGGCAATTAGAGAGATGTGAGAAAAGGAGCCTTAAAATAACAAATCATTCCCGATTTCCACATTCTTCAGTTAATTGGCAGGAAGTGGGGTTGGGTGGGGGTGGGGCCGAGAGTGAAGGCTGTTTGACCGGCAGTCAGGAATCGGCCAATCGGTTGACAGGAGAGCTCATTGGCGTTCCATTTGGGACCAGCAGAGGGCGCCCCCTGGTGAGGATTGGCGCGTGTTTGGGGTGGGGGGGGGGGGGCAATGGCGGTGTGGCTGGGTGCTGTGGGGGAGGGGCAGTTGGCAGGCCGCCAAGCGCTCCCCCCCCCCACCACCGGCCTCGACCTCCCCGGCTCACCGGGTGTCAGTCACCTCACCTCACCGGGCCTCGCTCTTGCCCTCCTCGGGTCTCGCCTCCCTCCCGCTGCGCAGCTCTGGTGGTCGACCAGCACAGGAACCCCCCCACCCCGCCAACCCCCTGCACTTCCCCTCTTGCACCTCCCCCCACCACCCCAACCCAATCCACGCCCCCTCCTCAGGTCCTAACTCCTCCTCCGTGGCCCCCTCGGCCTTCCCTTTCTCTGCTTGCCCCCGGCCTGTTTAGATAGATGGGTGGGTTGTCCAGTGGATCTGCAGCCCCTGCACAGAATCACAGGGTTGTCGCGGTGCAGAAGGAGGCCATTTGGCCCATCATGTCAGCACCGGCTCGCTGAGCGTTTTAGCTCAGTGCCAATCTCCTCGCCCTTTTCCCCTTAACCCTGCAGGTTGTTTCTATTTAAATAATCATGCAATACCCTCTCAAATGCCTCCATAACCTGCCTCCACCACACTTCCAGCCAGTGCATTCCAAACCCTAACTACTCCAGCTGTGAAGAAGTTTTTTTTTCTCACCTGGCATTTGCTTCTTCTGCAAAACACTTTCAAAGCTGCGCCCTCTGGTTCTCGATCCGTTTACGAGCGGGAACAGTTTCTCCCTATCTGCTCTGTCCAGTCCCCTCACGATTTTGAAAACTTCTATCAAGTCTCCCCTCAGCCTTCTCCTCTCCAAGGAGAACAGTCCCAACTTCTCCAATCTTTCCTCATGGCTGAAATTTCTCATCCCTGGAACCATTCTCGTAAACCTCTTCTGCTCTCTCTCCAAAGCATTCACATCCTTCCTATAGTGTGGCACCCAGAACTGTGCACAATACTCCAGCTGTGGTCTAACCAGTAAAAAACAAAAACAGAATTACCTGGAAAAACTCAGCAGGTCTGGCAGCATCGGCGGAGAAGAAAAGAGTTGACGTTTCGAGTCCTCATGACCCTTTGACAGAACTAGGTGAATCCCAGGAAGGGGTGAAATATAAGCTGGTTTAAAAACAAAACAAAACTGCAGATGCTGGAAATCCAAAACAAAAACAGAATTACCTGGAAAAACTCAGCAGGTCTGGCAGCATCGGCAGAGAAGAAAAGAGTTGACGTTTCGAGTCCTCATGACCCTTCGACAGAACTGGTTTAAGGTGGTTGGGGGTGGGGGGGGGGAGGGGGGGGTGGTTAGAAGTGGAGGGGCGGGTGTGGTTGTAGGGACAAACAAGCAGTGATAGAAGCAGATCATCAAAAGATGTCACAGGCAACAGAACAAAAGAACACATAGGTGTTAAAGTTAAAGTTGGTGATATTATCTAAACGAATGTGCTAATTAAGAATGGATGGTAGGGCACTCAAGGTACAGCTCTAGTGGGGGTGGGGGGAGCATAAAAGATTTAAAAATATTTAAAAATAATGGAAATAGGTGGGAAAAAGAAAAATCTATATCAAATTTATTGGGAAAAAAAACAAAAGGAAAGGGGAAGAAACAGAAAGGGGGTGGGGATGGAGGAGGGAGGTCAAGACCTAAAGTTGTTGAATTCAATATTCAGTCCGGAAGGCTGTAAAGTGCCTAGTCGGAAGATGAGGTGTTGTTCCTCCAGTTTGCATTGGGCTTCACTGGAACAATGCAGCAAGCCAAGGACAGACACGTGGGCAAGAGAGCAGGGTGGAGTGTTAAAATGGCAAGCGACAGGGAGGTTTGGGTCATTCTTGCGGACAGACCGCAGGTCTAACCAGTGTCTTATGTAAGTTCATCATAACCTCTCTGCTCTTGTACTCTGTGCCCCTATTAATGAAGCCTAGAATACTGTATGCTTTAGAAGCGGCTCTCTGCCTGTCCTTTAATGACTAATGTACATATACACCCAGGTCTCTCTGCTCCTGCACACCCTTTAGAATAGTACCCTTTACTTTATACTGTCTCTCCATGTTCTTTGTACCAAAATGCATCACCCCACACTTCTCCGCATTGAACTTCATCTGCCACCTCTCTGCCCACTCCACCAATGTGTCAATGTCCTTTCGAAGTTCCACACTGTCCTCCTCACAGTTGACAATTCTCCCAAATTTTGTGTCATCCGCAAACGATATAAACAGGAAAAGCAAGGGTCCCAATACCGACCCCTGGGGAATTACACTACAAACCTTCCTCCAGCCCAAAAAGTACCCATTACTCTCTGTTCCCTATCCCTCAGCCAATTTTGCATCTCACAGCCCGTGCCCTGTCTTGTTGAAGGGAGAGGGACGATTGCACGCAGGTGGTGGGACGCAGCACAGCGTGCCGCCTGCCCGTAGTCGAACAGCTGTCTGAAAGGGCAGACCGGGTAACCCAGTGGCCTGGTCAGGGGAGGATGGAGGTCCACCTGCGAGTGTGCGTTGGGAAAAGCTGCATTCTGGGAAGGGGTGGGCTAGCCAATCGCAAGGGCCTGAGGCCTTCAGAGTCCATGAACGCAATTTTCCCCTCAAATTAACACTCAGGCCGCGGCCTCATGTGCCTGGGGTGCAGACCAGGTGGGAGTCATGTCTCAGATGTAGGAGGCCCTGGTTAGACCCCATCTCGGGGTTGGGGGTGGTGGGGGGGGGGGGGGGGGGGGGTCACTGGGTTTAGCTCTGGGCCCTGCACCTCAGGAGGGACATATGGGCCTGGGTGGGGATGCAGAGCAGAGTCACCAGAACGATCCCAGGGTGAAAAGGGTTAAATTCCGAGGACAGGTCATACAGGCCCGGTTTTGTGTTCCCTCACGTCGAGGAGATTAAGGGGCGATGGAATCCTGGGGTTTAAGGTGATTAAAGGATTCGATGGGGTCGATAGAGAGAAGGGATTTCCTCTGGTGGGGGTGGGGAGTCCAGAATGAGGGGGCAGAAGCTTAAAATTGGAGCCAAGCCGATCAGGAGTTGCTGTCAGGAAGCACTTTGTCACACAAAAGGGGGGTGGAAATCTAGAACTTTCTCCACTACCCCCCCCCCCCCACCACCCCCAACCCCCCAAAAAGCAGTCGAGGCTGGGAGAGGTCAATTGAAAATTTGAAACTGAGATTGATGGATTTGTATTGGGTCGGGGGGGGGTTAAGGGTTACGGAACCGAGGTGGGTAGATGGAGTTAAGATACAGATCAACCATGATCTGATTGAATGGTGGGATAGGACCAAAGGGCTGAATGGGCCTCCTCCTGTTCCTGTGTAACAGGCTCGAGGGGGCTGAATGGGCCTCCTCCTGTTCCTGTGTAACAGGCTCGAGGAGGCTGAATGGGCCTCCTCCTGTTCCTGTGTAACAGGCTCGAGGGGGCTGAATGGGCCTCCTCCTGTTCCTGTGTAACAGGCTCGAGGGGGCTGAATGGGCCTCCTCCTGTTCCTGTGTAACAGGCTCGAGGGGGCTGAATGGGCCTCCTGCTGTTCCTGTGTAACAGGCTCGAGGGGGCTGAATGGGTCTCCTCCTGTTCCTGTGTAACAGGCTTGAGGGGGCTGAATGGGCCTCCTCCTGTTCCTGAGTAACGGGCTCGAGGGGGCTGAATGGGCCTCCTCCTGTTCCTGTGTAACAGGCTCGAGGGGGCTGAATGGGCCTCCTCCTGTTCCTGTGTAACAGGCTCGAGGGGACTGAATGGGCCTCCTCCTGTTCCTGAGTAACAGGCTTGAGGGGGCTGAATGGGCCTCCTCCTGTTCCTGAGTAACAGGCTCGACGGGACTGAATGGGCCTCCTCCTGTTCCTGAGTAACAGGCTCAAGGGGGCTGAATGGGCCTCCTCCTGTTCCTGAATAACAGGCTCGAGGGGGCTGAATGGGCTTCCTCCTGTTCCTGTGTAACAGACTCGAGGGGGCTGAATGGGCCTCCTCCTGTTCCTGTGTAACAGGCTCGAGGGAGCTGAATGGCCTCCGCCTGTTCCTGTGTAACAGGCTCGAGGGAGCTGAATGGGCCTCCTCCTGTTCCTGTGTAACAGGCGCCAGGGGGCTGAATGGGCCTCCTCCTGTACCTGTGTAACAGGCTCGAGGGGGCTGAATGGGCCTCCTCCTGTTCCTGTGTAACAGGCTCGAGGGGGCTGAATGGGCCTCCTCCTGTTCCTGTGTAACAGGCTCGAGGGGGCTGAATGGGCCTCCTCCTGTTCCTGTGTAACAGGCTCGAGGGGGCTGAATGGGCCTCCTCCTGTTCCTGTGTAACAGGCTCGAGGGGGCTGAATGGGCCTCCTCCTGTTCCTGTGTAACAGGCTCGAGGGGGCTGAATGGGCCTCCTCCTGTTCCTGAGTAACGGGCTCGAGGGGGCTGAATGGGCCTCCTCCTGTTCCTGTGTAACAGGCTCGAGGGGACTGAATGGGCCTCCTCCTGTTCCTGAGTAACAGGCTCAAGGGGGCTGAATGGGCCTCCTCCTGTTCCTGTGTAACAGGCTCGAGGGAGCTGAATGGGCCTCCTCCTGTTCCTGTGTAACAGGCGCCAGGGGGAATGAATGGACCTCCTGTTCCTGTGTAACAGGCTCGAGGGGGCTGAATGGGCCTCCTCCTGTTCCTGTGTAACAGGCTCGAGGGGCTGAATGGGCCTCCTCCTGTTCCTGTGTAACAGGCTCGAGGGGGCTGAATGGGCCTCCTGCTGTTCCTGTGTAACAGGCTCGAGGGGGCTGAATGGGCCTCCTCCTGTTCCTGTGTAACAGGCTCGAGGGGGGACTGAATGGGCCTCCTCCTGTTCCTGTGTAACAGGCTTGAGGGGGGACTGAATGGGCCTCCTCCTGTTCCTGTGTAACAGGCGCCAGGGGGCTGAATGGGCCTCCTCCTGTTCCTGTGTAACAGGCTCGAGGGGGCTGAATGGGCCTCCTCCTGTTCCTGTGTAACAGGCTCGAGGGGGGACTGAATGGGCCTCCTCCTGTTCCTGTGTAACAGGCTCGAGGGGACTGAATGGGCCTCCTCCTGTTCCTGTGTAACAGGCTCGAGGGGCTGAATGGGCCTCCTCCTGTGCCTGTGTAACAGGCTCGAGGGGGCTGAATGGGCCTCCTCCTGTTCCTGTGTAACAGGCTCGAGGGGGGACTGAATGGGCCTCCTCCTGTTCCTGTGTAACAGGCGCCAGGGGGCTGAATGGGCCTCCTCCTGTTCCTGTGTAACAGGTTCGAGGGGACTGAATGGGCCTCCTCCTGTTCCTGAGTAACAGGCTTGAGGGGGCTGAATGGGCCTCCTCCTGTTCCTGAGTAACAGGCTCAAGGGGACTGAATGGGCCTCCTCCTGTTCCTGAGTAACAGGCTCATGGGGGCTGAATGGGCCTCCTCCTGTTCCTGAATAACAGGCTCGAGGGGGCTGAATGGGCTTCCTCCTGTTCCTGTGTAACAGACTCGAGGGGGCTGAATGGGCCTCCTCCTGTTCCTGTGTAACAGGCTCGAGGGAGCTGAATGGCCTCCGCCTGTTCCTGTGTAACAGGCTCGAGGGAGCTGAATGGGCCTCCTCCTGTTCCTGTGTAACAGGCGCCAGGGGGGATGAATGGACCTCCTGTTCCTGTGTAACAGGCTCGAGGGGGCTGAATGGGCCTCCTCCTGTTCCTGTGTAACAGGCTCGAGGGGGCTGAATGGGCCTCCTCCTGTTCCTGTGTAACAGGCTCGAGGGGGCTGAATGGGCCTCCTCCTGTTCCCGTGTAACAGGCTCGAGGGGGCTGAATGGGCCTCCTGCTGTTCTTCAGCAGAGACTGCGAATTGCGAGACTGATGAATATTCATGAATTTTTGATATGAAAATGAGTGACAAGAGGTCACACACAGAATAATTTAATGAGCTCCTTCACTCGCTTTGCCCCACCATCTCTACTAAAGCATATAAGATGAATCCTTTGAATGTCACATGGAGTGCAGTCACATATTGAGATAAAACTATCTACTGCTCAGCTAATTAAGTACACAGCTTTACTCTGCCACCAACCTAATTGCTTCCCATCTTAAATATGTATAAATGATTACACTCAATGTGTGGAACTGAGGGCTAGAGGCAGAACTTTGATGTGCAGGTCACATGTAACAACAACTTGCATTTACCTAGCACCGTTAACATGGTAAAGTGCACCAAAGTGCGTAAATCAGGTAAAATTAGACCCTGAGCCATGAAAGGAGATATCACAAACAGGTGACTAAAAAGCTCTGACAGAGAGGGAGGTTTTCAAGGACTGTCTTAAAGGAGGAGAGAGAGAGAGAGAGAGAGATTGAGGGAGGCAGCTGAAGGCACGGCCGCCAATGGTGGAGCGATGGAAATTGGACAATGCTCAAGAGGCCGGAATTGGAGAAGCGCAGAGATCTCGGAGGGTTGTAGGGGCTGGAGGAGGTTACAGAGATAGGGAGAGGTGTAGGGGCTGGAGGAGGTTACAGAGATAGGGAGGGGTGTAGGGGCTGGAGGAGGTTACAGAGATAGGGAGGGTTGTAGGGGCTGGAGGAGGTTACAGAGATAGGGAGGGTTGTAGGGGCTGGAGGATGTTACAGAGATAGGGAGGGTTGTAGGGGCAGGAGGAGGTTACAGAGATAGGGAGGGTTGTAGGGGCAGGAGGAGGTTACAGAGATAGGGAGGGTTGTAGGGGCAGGAGGAGGTTACAGAGATAGGGAGGGTTGGAGGGGGCTGGAGGAGGTTACAGGGATAGGGAGGGTTGTCGGGGCTGGAGGAGGTTACAGGGATAGGGAGTATTGTAGGGGCTGGAGGAGGTTACAGAGATAGGGAGGGTTGTAGGGGCTGGAGGAGGTTACAGAGATAGGGAGTATTGTAGGGCCTGGAGGAGGTTACAGAGATAGGGAGAGGTGTAGGGGCTGGAGGAGGTTACAGAGATAGGGAGGGGTGTAGGGGCTGGAGGAGGTTACAGAGATAGGGAGGGTTGTAGGGGCTGGAGGATGTTACAGAGATAGGGAGGGTTGTAGGGGCAGGAGGAGGTTACAGAGATAGGGAGGGTTGGAGGGGGCTGGAGGAGGTTACAGGGATAGGGAGGGTTGTCGGGGCTGGAGGAGGTTACAGAGATAGGGAGTATTGTAGGGGCTGGAGGAGGTTACAGAGATAGGGAGGGGTGTAGGGGCTGGAGGAGGTTACAGAGATAGGGAGGGGTGTAGGGGCTGGAGGAGATTACAGAGATAAGGAGGGTTGTAGGGGCTGGAGGAGGTTACAGAGATAGGGAGGGTTGTGGGGGCTGGAGGAGGTTACAGAGATAGGGAGTATTGTAGGTGCTGGAGGAGGTTACAGAGATAGGGAGGGTTGTAGGGGCTGGAGGAGGTTACAGAGATAGGGAGGGGTGTAGGGGCTGGAGGAGGTTACAGAGATAGGGAGGGGTGTAGGGGCTGGAGGAGGTTACAGAGATAAGGAGGGTTGTAGGGGCTGGAGGAGGTTACAGAGATAGGGAGTATTGTAGGGGCTGGAGGAGGTTACAGAGATAGGGAGAGTTGTCGGGGCTGGAGGAGGTTACAGAGATAGGGAGGGTTGTCGGGGCTGGAGGAGGTTACAGAGATGGGAGTGGATGAGCAGGGATTTGGGCAAAAGAGGATGAGGATTTTAAATGGAGTTGTTGACGGACCAGGAGCTGGTGTAGGTCAGCGAGCGACCTGTGGGGCGGGGGGGGGCTGGACAGGGACTGGAAGGGGGAAGCGAGGGGGGTGGGGTTGGGGGCAGCAGGTGAGAGAGAACGAGACCCCCATCGTGTTCCTGGGTTTTCACAAGGCTCCGGAACTTGTCCTGTCCTTCCCCATTTCTCCACACTCGGTCCGAAATGAAAAAAAAACTGCAATTCCCCTTTCAAGGGATTGGAGATTGTGGAGTTTGAGGTAACAGCAGCGAGTGGCGTTTACAATTCTCACCCACCCATCATCAACAGTCTAACTGAATTGTCTGTAGCTTGTATCTGCCCGGGGTGTCAGACATGGGATCACAGAACACAGTCGGAGAGCTCATGAGCTGAGTGTTCAACCCATCGTCCCTGTCCTGACGCTTTGAGAGAGCTCCCCATGAAAATATGTCCCCTTCAAGTATTTCCCCAATTCCCCCCTTTTGAAAGTTCCTATTGAATCTGCTTCCACCGCCCTTTCAGGCAGCGCCTTCCAGATCACAACAACTCGCTGTGTCAAAATAAAATTCTCCTCATCTCCCCCTCTGGGTCTTTTCCTGATTCTCTTCAATCTGTGTCCCCTCTGGTTACCGACCCTCCTGCCACTGGAAACAGTTTCTCCTTATTGACTCTATCCAAACCCCCTCATGGTTTTGAATACTTTGAACCCCTGGCGTCAGCCTTCAATTTACAGAAAAATAGGTTCTGCGATCGGTGGAGTATTAACGAGATATAAATCTCCCACAATAAGAGATGAAGTGTCCCCGAATGTGACTCAGCGCTGACAGGATGGGAGAGAGTAAATGGTGTTAGCAGGAGAGGTTAGGCTCTGTTTATCTGCCTGCTCTGAGTGACACGACCCCAGCCAGTGACAGATGGGGAGAGGGCAGCGAGGACTTGGGAAGCTGCCAATCAGCATCTAGATCAGGCTGCAGCCAATAACAGGGGGAACGGGCAGGGTAGGGGCAGGAGTGCAGGACCTCTGGGTTGAGGTGGCTGACAAACACTCTAGCCCATCAACATCTCCTGCTCACCAATCCCCCAAACCCTCCTCCCTATCTCTGTAATCTCCTCCAGCCCCTACAACCCTCCCTAACTCTGTAACCTCCTCCAGCCCCTACAACCCTCCCTATCTCTGTAACCTCCTCCAGCCCCTACAACCCTCCCTATCTCTGTAACCTCCTCCAGCCCCTACAACCCTCCCTATCTCTGTGACCTCCTCCAGCCCCTACAACCCTCCCTATCTCTGTAACCTCCTCCAGCCCCTACAACCCTCCCTATCTCTGTAACCTCCTCCAGCCCCTTCAACCTTTCCTATCTCTGTAACCTCCTCCAGCCCCTACAAACCTCCCTATCTCTGTAACCTCCTCCAGCCCCTACAAACCTCCCTATCTCTGTAACCTCCTCCAGCCCCTACAACTCTCCCTAACTCTGTAACCTCCTCCAGCCCCTACATCCCTCCCTATCTCTAACCTCCTCCAGTCCCTACATCCCTCCCTATCTCTAACCTCCTCCAGCCCCTACATCCCTCCCTATCTCTAACCTCCTCCAGCCCCTACATCCCTCCCTATCTCTAACCTCCTCCAGCCCCTACATCCCTCCCTATCTCTGTAACCTCCTCCAGCCCCTACAACCCTCCCTATCTCTGTAACCTCCTCCAGCCCCTTCAACCTTTCCTATCTCTGTAACCTCCTCCAGCCCCTACAAACCTCCCTATCTCTGTAACCTCCTCCAGCCCCTACAAACCTCCCTATCTCTGTAACCTCCTCCAGCCCCTACAACTCTCCCTAACTCTGTAACCTCCTCCAGCCCCTACATCCCTCCCTATCTCTAACCTCCTCCAGTCCCTACATCCCTCCCTATCTCTAACCTCCTCCAGCCCCTACATCCCTCCCTATCTCTAACCTCCTCCAGCCCCTACATCCCTCCCTATCTCTAACCTCCTCCAGCCCCTACATCCCTCCCTATCTCTAACCTCCTCCAGTCCCTACATCCCTCCCTATCTCTAACCTCCTCCAGCCCCTACATCCCTCCCTATCTCTAACCTCCTCCAGCCCCTACATCCCTCCCTATCTCTAACCTCCTCCAGCCCCTACATCCCTCCCTATCTCTAACCTCCTCCAGCCCCTACACCCTCCCCATCTCTGTAACCTCCTCCAGCCCCTTCAACACTCTCCATCTCTGTAACCTCCTCCAGCCCCTACAACCCTCCCTATCTCTGTAACCTCCTCCAGCCCCTACAACCCTCCGAGATCTCTGCGCTCCTCCAGTTCTGGCCTCTTGAGAAACCCCCCGATTCCCATCGCTCCACCATTGGCGGCCATGCCTTCAGCTGCCTGGGGGGCCCTGAGGTCTGGAATTCCCTCCCTAAACCTCTCCGCCTCCCTCTCTCTCCCTACCCCTCCTCCTTTAAGCCAACCTCTTCGACTCAGCTTTCAGCCACCTGCCTTAATATCTCCTGACGTGGCTTGGGAGGGAGGGGGGGGTGGTGGTGGTGGTCAGGGCTTCGTTCCCTGAAGCTCCCGTGAATCACTTCGAGATGTTTTACTGCCTAAAAGAGGTGCTACATAAAGGCACGTTGTTGCTGTCCCTGGTGCCGGCGAAACCGGCTGCCCCAAAAGAGGCGACATCGCCAGCTGGGAAGGAGACGGGACATCAGGCTTTGCTAATTTAGGCAGGCCTCGACCTCAGCCGAGAAGCCTCGGGCCTGTGCTTAGCAACGGGCTCCAGGCAGGCCTCGTTCGGTTAGCGCTTTTCTTTGCTTGCCCCCCCCCACCTCCCCCCGACACAGCTTCCCCTGCATCCCCACCCACCCCTCCTTCCCTTCCCTTCTGTTTGGCCAGGCCTCACCCCTCGTAAAGCTGTCATTTTTTGACGAGCTGGTGTTTTCAGACAGCAGCCGGTTTTGTTTGCCATGAGGACAAGCTGCCAGAAACAGGTGTCACCGGCTGGGGTTTGGGGGGGTGGGGAGAACAACAATTCATTGACCGCTGCCTTCCAGACGAACACACAAGACAACCGTGCCTTCTCCCTCCTCGTGGCACCGGTTGCCACGGGAGACGACGTGGCCCTCTTGGGAGAAAAGGGCCTTGGCGTTTACCTGGCAACTTTCAATGACATCGAAGAAGCACAGCAAGCTCCCGCCAAGAGCAACTCAGTAAAATTATCGAATAACCTGCATCAGGTTCCGGACGGGAAATAGCAGGAGGAGGCCATTCAGCCCCTCGGCCCTGTTCTGCCATTCAATACGATCATGGTTGACCTCCTACCTCAGGTTCGATAAGGAGGGTGCGCAGACTACATTAGAATTACATGTGCTCCTGAGTGCGATGGTCAGACAGAACTGTTGGTGTCCTCAGATCCAGTATCTATCACAAACTTTAGCCTTGGGAACAGGCTGAAGTCCAGTGTCTGGATACAGCCATGTGTCCTTATGGAGACACTGCAGGGAGCAGAGAGGGACAGAGAGAGAGAGGGGAGAGAGACAGAGAGGGAAGGACACAGAGAGAGAGAGAGAGAGAGAGACAGAGAGGGAAGGACACAGAGAGAGAGAGAGAGAGAGACAGAGAGAGAGAGAGAGAGAGACAGAGAGGGAAGGACACAGAGAGAGAGAGAGAGAGAGACAGAGAGAGAGAGAGAGAGAGAGAGAGACAGACAGAGGGAAGGACACAGAGAGAGAGAGAAGGACAGAGAGAGACAGACAGAGAGGGGGAAGGGCAGAGAGAGAGACAGAGAGGGAAGGACACAGGGAGAGAGACGAGAGAGAGAGGGAGAGAGGACAGAGAGAGAGAGGGAGAGAGGAAAGGACAGACAGAGAGAGAGAGATGAGAGAGGGAAGGACAGAGAGAGAGAGAGAGAGACAAGAGAGGAAAGGACAGAGAGAGAGACAGAGAGAGGGAAGGACAGAGAGAGAGAGAGACAGAGAGAGAGAGAGGGAGACAGAGAGAGGGAAGGATAGAGAGAGAGACAGAGAGGGAAGGACACAGAGGGAGAGAGACGAGAGAGAGACAGAAGGACACAGAGAGAGAGAGAGACAGAGAGAGACACAAGAGAGGGAAGGACAGAGAGAGAGAGGCGAGAGAGGGAAGGACAGAGAGAGAGAGAGACAAGAGAGGAAGGACAGAGAGAGAGAGGCGAGAGAGGGAAGGACAGAGAGAGAGAGGCGAGAGAGGGAAGGACAGAGAGAGAGAGAGACAAGAGAGGAAGGACAGAGAGAGAGAGGCGAGAGAGGGAAGGACAGAGAGAGAGAGAGAGGCGAGAGAGGAAGGACAGAGAGAGAGAGCGAGAGAGGGAAGGACAGAGAGAGAGAGACGAGAGAGGAAGGACAGAGAGAGAGACGAGAGAGGGAAGGACAGAGAGAGAGAGAGAGACGAGAGAGGGAAGGACAGAGAGAGAGAGAGACGAGAGAGGGAAGGACAGAGAGAGAGAGACGAGAGAGGGAAGGACAGAGAGAGAGAGACGAGAGAGGGAAGGACAGAGAGAGAGAGACGAGAGAGGGAAGGACAGAGAGAGAGAGAGACGAGAGAGGGAAGGACAGAGAGAGAGAGACGAGAGAGGGAAGGACAGAGAGAGAGAGAGAGACGAGAGAGGGAAGGACAGAAAGAGAGACGAGAGAGGGAAGGACAGAGAGAGAGAGAGAGACGAGAGAGGGAAGGACAGAGAGAGAGACGAGAGAGGGAAGGACAGAGAGAGAGACGAGAGAGGGAAGGACAGAGAGAGAGAGAGAGAGACGAGAGAGGGAAGGACAGAGAGAGAGACGAGAGAGGGAAGGACAGAGAGAGAGACGAGAGAGGGAAGGACAGAGAGAGAGAGAGACGAGAGAAGGAAGGACAGAGAGAGAGAGAGGAGAGAGGGAAGGAAAGAGAGAGAGAGACGAGAGAGGGAAGGACAGAGAGAGAGACGAGAGAGGGAAGGACAGAGAGAGAAAGAGACGAGAGAAGGAAGGACAGAGAGAGAGAGAGGAGAGAGGGAAGGAAAGAGAGAGAGAGACGAGAGAGGGAAGGTCAGAGAGAGAGAGAGACGAGAGAGGGCAGGTCAGAGAGAGAGAGAGAGACGAGAGAGGGAAGGATAGAGAGAGAGAGAGAGAGAGACGAGAGAGGAAGGACAGAGAAAGAGAGAGAGACGAGAGAGGAAGGACAGAGAGAGAGAGGCGAGAGAGGAAGGACAGAGAGATAGAGAGAGACGAGAGAGGGAAGGACAGAGAAAGAGAGAGAGACGAGAGAGGAAGGACAGAGAGAGAGAGAAGGACAGAGAGAGAGAGGCGAGAGAGGGAGGACAGAGAGAGAGACGAGAGAGGGAAGGACAGAGAAAGAGAGAGAGACGAGAGAGGGAAGGACAGAGAAAGAGAGAGAGAGGAAGGACAGAGAGAGAGAGACGAGAGAGGGAAGGACAGAGAAAGAGAGAGAGACGAGAGAGGGAAGGACAGAGAGAGAGAGAAGGACAGAGAGAGAGAGGCGAGAGAGGGAGGACAGAGAGAGAGAGAGACGAGAGAGGAAGGACAGACAGAGAGAGAGAGGCGAGAGAGGAAGGACAGAGAGAGAGAGAGAGACGAGAGAGGGAAGGACAGAGAAAGAGAGAGAGAGACGAGAGAGGGAAGGACAGAGAGAGAGAAGGACAGAGAGAGAGAGGCGAGAGAGGGAGGACAGAGAGAGAGACGAGAGAGGGAAGGACAGAGAAAGAGAGAGAGACGAGAGAGGAAGGACAGAGAGAGAGAGACGAGAGAGGGAAGGACAGAGAGAGAGACGAGAGAGGAAGGACAGAGAGAGAGAGACGAGAGAGGGAAGGACAGAGAGAGAGACGAGAGAGGGAAGGACAGAGAGAGAGAGAGAGACGAGAGAGGGAAGGACAGAGAGAGAGAGACGAGAGAGGAAAGGACAGACAGAGAGAGAGACGAGAGAGGGAAGGACAGAGAGAGAGAGAGAGAGAGACAGAGAGATGAGAGAGGGAAGGACACAGAGAGAGAGAGAGAGAGAGAGAGACAGAGAGGGAAGGACACAGAGAGAGAGAGAGAGAGAGACAGAGAGGAAAGGACACAGAGAGAGAGAGACAGAGAGGAAAGGACACAGAGAGAGAGAGAAAGACACAGAGAGAGAAAGAGAGGGAGAGAGAGAGAGAGAGACAGACACACAGACTGATAGACGGAAAGGTACAAGCAGAGGAATGGGAGGGGGGTTGGGGGAGTGATGGAGGATGGGGCAGGGGAGAGTCCCTACAACCCTCCCTATCTCTGTAACCTCCTCCAGCCCCTACAACCCTCCCTATCTCTGTAACCTCCTCCAGCCCCTACACACCTCCCTATCTCTGTAACCTCCTCCAGCCCCTACAACCCTCCCTATCTCTGTAACCTCCTCCAGCCCCTACAACCCTCCCTATCTCTGTAACCTCCTCCAGCCCCTACAACTCTCCCTATCTCTGTAACCTCCTCCAGCCCCTACAACCCTCCCTCTCTCTGTAACCTCCTCCAGTCCCTACAACCCTCCCTATCTCTGTAACCTCCTCCAGCCCCTACAACCCTCCCTATCTCTGTAACCTCCTCCAGCCCCTACAACCCTCCGAGATCTTTGCGCTCCTCCAATCCCGGCCTCTTGACCATGCCCTGATTCCCATCGCTCCACCATTGGCGGCCGGGCCTTCAGCTGCCTGGGGGGCCCTGAGCTCTGGAATTCCCTCCATAAACCTCTCCGCCTCCCTCTCTCTCTCTCTCTCTCCTCCTGTAATATGCTCCTTGAAACCTCCCTTGAAACCTCCCTATCTGACCAAGCTTTTGGTCGCCTGTCTCTCATATCCCTGTATGTGGCTCTGGGGCAGATTTTGTTGGTGAATTGCTGCTGTGATCCTCCCTGGGATGTTGTTCCACGTTAAGAGACGCTAGATAAATGCAAGTTGCTGTGATGCACTTTGAGGTGTTATGCGGTTGGGAAAGGCGCTATAGCAATGCATGTCCCCTTCTATAAAACGGTTTCCTATTGGGATCAGGTGAGCCCAGATCTGATCGACAGTGTGTGCCCCCCTTGGCAATGCAGCATTGTTTTCATTCCATTCATGTTGGCATGTCAGGTACCAGCTTGGCAGATCTGTTCCAGAGTTGAACTGTGCTGCAGGCAAGATGCCTGCTGGAAATAACTGGCAGCCATGAAGGGAAGGGAAGGTCACCCCAGCAGACATGGACACCCCAAGATGATAAACAATTAGCTGAATGGATGAGGCTACAGCTTGGCAAGTGGAGATCTCAGCACCGAGGGGGTGAGTACAGTGAAAAGCTGCTGATCCAAGGCAGCTACTGACTGAAATTGACCCCAAGCGCACAATTCGGAGCCAGTGTCAAGGTCCCTCCCTGAAGGACTGACCCAAACCCTTGCCCAGCCTTGTCCACCCCCTGCTCATCCACTCCACTGATTGGGTCAAGTCAGTAAGGAGAGGTGTGTGTATGAGCGAGAGAGAGAGAGAGAGAGAGAGAGAGCAAGGAAAGAAAGAGAAAGAGAGCAAGGAGAGAGAGCGAGGCGAGCGAGCCAGAGAGCGAGCGAGCCAGATAGAGAGGCGAGGCGAGCGAGCGAGCCAGACAGAGAGCGAGCGAGCGAGCCGAGCCAGACAGAGAGCGAGGCGAGCGAGCCAGACAGAGAGCGAGCGAGCGAGCGAGCCAGACAGAGAGCGAGCGAGGCGAGCGAGCCAGACAGAGAGCGAGCGGGAGCGAGCGAGCCAGGACAGAGAGCGAGCGAGCGAGCGAGCGAGCCAGACAGAGAGCGAGAGCCGAGCGAGCGAGCCAGACAGAGAGCGAGCGAGCGAGGCGAGCCAGACAGAGAGCGAGCGAGCGAGCGAGCCAGACAGAGAGCGAGCGAGCGAGCGAGCCAGACAGAGAGCGAGCGAGCGAGCCAGACAGAGAGCGAGCGAGCGAGCAAGCGAGCCAGACAGAGAGCGAGCGAGCAAGCGAGCCAGACAGAGAGCGAGCGAGCCAGCAGAAAGCGAGCGAGCGAGCCAGACAGAAGCGAGCGAGCGAGCCAGACAGAGAGCGAGCGAGCGAGCCAGACAGAGAGCGAGCGAGCGAGCCAGACAGAGAGGCGAGCGGAGCGGAGCCAGACAGAGAGCGAGCGAGCGAGCCAGACAGAGAGCGAGCTGAGCGAGCGAGCCAGACAGAGAGCGAGCGAGCCAGGACAGAGAGCGAGTTGAGCGAGCGAGCCAGACAGAGAGCGAGTGAGCGAGCGAGCCAGACCGAGTGAGCGAGCGAGCCAGACAGAGAGCGAGCGAGCGAGCGAGCCAGACAGAGAGCGAGCGAGCGAGCCAGACAGGAGAGCGAGCGAGCGAGCAAGCGAGCCAGACAGAGAGCGAGCGAGCAAGCGAGCAGACAGAGAGCGAGCGAGCCAGACAGAAAGCGAGCGAGCGAGCCAGACAGAGAGCGAGCGAGCGAGCCAGACAGAGATGCGAGGCGAGCGAGCCAGACAGAGAGCGAGCGAGCGAGCCAGACAGAGAGCGGAGGCGAGCGAGCCAGACAGAGAGCGAGCGAGCGAGCCAGACAGAGAGCGAGCGAGCGAGCCAGACAGAGAGCGAGCGAGCGAGCCAGACAGAGAGCGAGCGAGCGAGCCAGACAGAGAGCGAGTGAGCGAGCGAGCCAGACAGAGAGCGAGTGAGCGAGTGAGCCAGACAGAGAGCGAGCGAGCCAGACAGAGAGCGAGGTGAGCGAGCGAGCCAGACAGAGAGCGAGTGAGCGAGCGAGCCAGACAGAGAGCGAGTGAGCGAGCGAGCCAGACAGAGAGCGAGTGAGCGAGCGAGCCAGACAGAGAGCGAGTGAGCGAGCCAGACAGAGAGGCGAGGCGAGCGAGCGAGACAGACAGAGAGCGAGCGAGCAAGACAGACAGAGAGCGAGCGAGCGAGCAAGACAGACAGAGAGCGAGCAAGACTGACAGAGAGCGAGCGAGCGAGCGAGCAAGACAGAGAACGGAGCGAGCGAGCAAGACAGAGAGCGAGCGAGCGAGCAAGACAGAGAGCGAGCGAGGCGAGCAAGACAGAGAGCGAGCGAGCGAGCAAGACAGAGAGCGAGCGAGCGAGCAAGACAGAGAGCGAGCGAGCCAGACAGAAAGCGAGCGAGCGAGCCAGACAGAGAGCGAGCGAGCGAGCCAGACAGAGAGCGAGCGAGCGAGCCAGACAGAGAGCGAGCGAGCGAGCCAGACAGAGAGCGAGGCGAGCGAGCCAGACCGAGAGAGCGAGCGAGCGAGCCAGACAGAGAGCGAGCGAGCGAGCCAGACAGAGAGCGAGTGAGCGAGCGAGCCAGACAGAGAGCGAGTGAGGCGAGTGAGCCAGACAGAGAGCGAGCGAGCCAGACAGAGAGCGAGTGAGCGAGCGAGCCAGACAGAGAGCGAGTGAGCGAGCGAGCCAGACAGAGAGCGAGTTGGAGCGAGCGAGCCAGACAGAGAGCGAGTGAGCGAGCGAGCCAGACAGAGAGCGAGTGAGCGAGCCAGACAGAGAGCGAGGCGAGCGAGCGAGACAGACAGAGAGCGAGCGAGCAAGACAGACAGAGAGCGAGCGAGCGAGCAAGACAGACAGAGAGCGAGCAAGACTGACAGAGAGCGAGCGAGCGAGCGAGCAAGACAGAGAGCGAGCGAGGCGAGCAAGACAGAGAGCGAGCGAGCGAGCAAGACAGAGAGCGAGCGAGCGAGCAAGACAGAGAGCGAGGCGAGCGAGCAAGACAGAGAGCGAGCGAGCGAGCAAGACAGAGAGCGAGCGAGCAAGACAGAGAGCGATGCGAGCGAGAAAGACAGACAGAGAGCGAGCGAGCAAGACAGACAGAGAGCGAGCGAGGCAAGACAGACAGAGAGCGAGCGAGCAAGACAGACAGAGAGCGAACGGGGTGGAGGTAGGGAGAAGAGGCGATAGCCGAGCGAGCAAGACAGACAGAGAGCGAGCGAGCAAGACAGACAGAGAGCGAGCGAGCAAGACAGACAGAGAGCGAGCGAGCAAGACAGACAGAGAGCGAGCGAGCAAGACAGACAGAGAGCGAGCGAGCAGCAGACAGAGAGCGAGCGAGCAAGACAGACAGGAGAGCGAGCGAGCAGACAGACAGAGAGCGAGCGAGCAGGACAGACAGAGAGCGAGCGAGCAAGACAGACAGAGCGCGAGCGAGCAAGACAGACAGAGCGCGAGCGAGCAAGACAGACAGAGCGCGAGCAAGACTGACAGGAGAGCGAGCGACGCGAGCAAGACAGACAGAGAGCGAGCAAGCAAGCAAGACTGACAGAGAGCGAGCAAGACTGACAGAGAGCGAGCGGAGCGAGCAAGACAGACAGAGAGCGAGCGAGCGAGCAAGACAGACAGAGAGCGAGGCGAGCGAGCAAGACAGACAGAGAGCGAGCGAGCGAGCAAGACAGACAGAGAGGCGAGCGAGCGAGCAAGACAGACAGAGAGCGAGGCGAGCGAGGCAAGACAGACAGAGAGCGAGCGAGCGAGCAAGACAGACAGAGAGCGAGC
>JANJGN010003668.1:0-41924 GCA_026770705.1 Isurus oxyrinchus | reverse complement strand
TAGGGGCTGGAGGAGGTTACAGAGATAGGGAGGGTTGTAGGGGCTGGAGGAGGTTACAGAGATAGGGAGGGTTGTAGAGGCTGGAGGAGGTTACAGAGATAGGGAGGGTTGTAGAGGCTGGAGGAGGTTACAGAGATAGGGAGGGTTGTAGGGGCTGGAGGAGGTTACAGAGATAGGGAGGGTTTAAGGGGCTGGAGGAGGTTACAGAGAGAGGGAGCGTTGTAGGGGCTGGAGGAGTTTACAGAGATAGGGAGGGTAGTAGGGGCTGGAGGAGGTTACAGAGATAGGGAGGGTTGTAGGGGCTGGAGGAGGTTACAGAGATAGGGAGGGTTGTAGGGGCTGGAGGAGGTTACAGAGATAGGGAGGGTTGTAGGGGCTGGAGGAGGTTACAGAGATAGAGAGGGTTGTCGGGGCTGGAGGAGGTTACAGAGATAGGGAGGGTTTAAGGGGCTGGAGGAGGTTACAGAGATAGGGAGGGTTGTAGGGGATGGAAGTGGTTACAGGGATAGGGAGGGTTGTGGAGCTGGAGGAGGTTACAGGGATAGGGAGGCTGTAGGGGCTGGAGGAGGTTACAGAGATAGGGAGGGTTGTAAGGTCTGGAGGGGGTTACAGAGATAGGGAGGGTTGTAGGGGCTGGAGGAGGTTATAGAGATAGGGAGGGTTGTAGGGGCCGGAGGAGGTTACAGAGACGGGGAGGGTTGTAGGGGCTGGAGGAGGTTATATAGATAGGGAGGGTTGTAGGGGCCGGAGGAGGTTACAAAGAAGGGGAGGGTTTAAGGGGCTGGAGGAGGTCACAGAGATAGGGAGGGTTGTAGGAGCTGGAGGAGGATACAGAGATAGGGAGGGTTGTAGGGGCTGGAGGAGGTTACAGAGATAGGGAGGGGTGTAGGGGCTGGAGGAGGTTACAGAGATAGGGAGAGTTGTAGGGGCTGGAGGAGGTTACAGAGATAGGGAGGGTTGTTGGGGCTGGAGGGGGTTACAGAGGTAGAGAGGGTTGTAAGGGCTGGAGGAGGTTACAGAGATAGGGAGGGTTGTAGGGGCTGGAGGAGGTTACAGAGATAGGGAGGGTTGTAGGGGCTGGAGGAGGTTACAGAGATAGGGAGGGTTGTAGGGGCTGGAGGAGGTTACAGAGATAGGGAGGGTTGTAGGGGCTGGAGGAGGTTACAGAGATAGGGATGAGGACATGGAGGGATTTGAAAATGAGGATGAGGCATTTAAAATGGAGGTGTTGCCGGGCCGGGAGCCAGTGTGGGTCAGTGAGCACAGGGGGGTGATGGGGGAACGGGACTCAGTGAGGGTTCGGACACGGTGGGGGGTGGGGGGTGGGGGCAGCAGAGTTTTGGAGGAGGTGAAGGTTCCGGAGGGTAGAGTGTGGGAGAGCAGCCAGGAGTGTGGTGGGAACAGTCGAGTCTGGAGGGAAGGAAGACATGGGTGAGGGCTGCAGCAGCGGATGAGCTGAGGGGGGTGGGTGACGTGGGCCAGGTTACAGAGCTGGGAATCGGCCTTCAGGACCACCGACAGTTATATCTCAGAAATAAATCAGACTATTTCACTGCCTTTCATAGTGTGTTGTGCCTCATTCATTTTGACCTCTCTGTGCTCGGATACAGGGGACTGTACAGATCGTTCTCGTGGTGATAGCAATATTGTCGATCCCTGTCCTGCTTCTCGGAAAACCCGTCTACCTCTACTGTGAACACTGGTTAACAAACAGGACCCGCAGGGTATGTGAGAAATAACGATGCAGCACTCCCTCAGTACTGACCCTCCGACAGTACGGCACTCCCTCAGTACTGACCCTCCGACAGTGCGGCACTCCCTCAGTACTGACCCTCCGACAGTGCGGCACTCCCTCAGTACTGACCCTCTGACAGTGCGGCGCTCCCTCAGTATTGACCCTCCGACAGTGCGGCACTCACTCAGTACTGACCCTCCGACAGTGCGGCACTCCCTCAGTACTGACCCTCCGACAGTGCGGCACTCCCTCAGTACTGACCTTCCGACAGTGCGGCGCACCCTCAGTACTGACCCTCCGACAGTGTGGCGCTCCCACAGTACTGACCATCCGACACTGCGGCGCTCCCTCAGTACTGACCCTCCGACAGTGAGGCATTCCCTCAGTACTGACCCTCCGACAGTGCGGCGCACCCTCAGTACTGACCCTACGACAGTGCGGCACTCCCTCAGTACTGACCCTCCGACAGTGCGGCGCACCCTCAGTACTGACCCTCCGACAGTGCGGCGGTCCCTCAGTACTCACCCTCCGACAGTGCGGCGCTCCCTCAGTACTGACCCTCCGACAGTGCGGCGCTCCCTCAGTACTGACCCTCCGACAGTGAGGCACTCCCTCTACTGACCCTCCGCCAGTGCGGCGCTCACTCAGTACTGACCCTCCGACAGTGCGGCGCTCCCTCAGTACTGACCCTCCGACAGTGCGGCGTACCCTCAGTACTGACCCTACGACAGTGCGGCACTCGCTCAGTACTGACCCTCCGACAGTGCGGCGCTCCCTCAGTACTGACCCTCCGACAGTGCGGCGCACCCTCAGTACTGACCCTCCGACAGTGCGGCGCTCCCTCAGTACTGACCCTCCGACAGTGCGGCGCTCCCTCAGTACTGACCCTCCGACAGTGCAGCGCTCCTTCAGTACTGACCCTCCGACAGTGAGGCACTCCCTCTACTGACCCTCCGACAGTGCGGCACTCCCTCAGTACTGACCTTCCGACAGTGCGGCGCTCCCTCAGTACTGACCCTCCGACAGTGAGGCATTTCCTCAGTACTGACCCTCCGACAGTGCGGCGCACCCTCAGTACTGACCCTACGACAGTGTGGCACTCCCTCAGTACTGACTCTCCGACAGTGCGGCGCACCCTCAGTACTGACCCTCCGACAGTGCGGCGATCCCTCAGTACTCACCCTCCGACAGTGCGGCGCTCCCTCAGTACTGACCCTCCGACAGTGCGGCGCTCCCTCAGTACTGACCCTCCGACAGTGCGGCGGTCCCTCAGTACTCACCCTCCGACAGTGAGGCACTCCCTCTACTGACCCTCCGCCAGTGCGGCGCTCACTCAGTACTGACCCTCCGACAGTGCGGCGCTCCCTCAGTACTGACCCTCCGACACTGCGGCGCTCCCTCAGTACTGACCCTCCGACACTGAGGCACTCCCTCAGTACTGACCCTCCGACAGTGCGGCACACCCTCAATACTTACCCTACGACAGTGCGGCACTCCCTCAGTACTGACCCTCCAACAGTGTGGCGGTCCCTCAGTACTCACCCTCCGACAGTGCGGCGCTCCCTCAGTACTGACCCTCCGACAGTGCGGCGGTCCCTCAGTACTCACCCTCCGACAGTGAGGCACTCCCTCTACTGACCCTCCGCCAGTGCGGCGCTCACTCAGTACTGACCCTCCGACAGTGCGGCGCTCCCTCAGTACTGACCCTCCGACAGTGCAGCGCACCCTCAGTACTGACCCTCCGACAGTGCGGCGCTCCCTCAGTACTGACCCTCCGACACTGCGGCGCTCCCTCAGTACTGACCCTCCGACAGTGAGGCACTCCCTCTACTGACCCTCCGACAGTGCGGCGCACCCTCAGTACTGACCCTACGACAGTGCGGCACTCCCTCAGTACTGACCCTCCGACAGTGCGGCACACCCTCAGTACTGACCCTGCGACAGTGCGGCGATCCCTCAGTACTCACCCTCCGACAGTGCGGCGCTCCCTCAGTACTGACCCTCCGACAGTGCGGCGCACCCTCAGTACTGACCCTCCGACAGTTCTGCGGTCCCTCAGTACTCACCCTCCGACAGTGAGGCACTCCCTCTACTGACCCTCCGCCAGTGCAGCGCTCACTCAGTACTGACCCTCCGACACTGCGGCGCTCCCTCAGTACTGACCCTCCGACAGTGAGGCACTCCCTCAGTACTGACCCTACGACAGTGCGGCACTCGCTCAGTACTGACCCTCCGACAGTGCGGCGCTCCCTCAGTACTGACCCTCCGACAGTGCGGCGCACCCTCAGTACTGACCCTCCGACAGTGCGGCGCTCCCTCAGTACTGACCCTCCGACAGTGCGGCGCTCCCTCAGTACTGACCCTCCGACAGTGCAGCGCTCCTTCAGTACTGACCCTCCGACAGTGAGGCACTCCCTCTACTGACCCTCCGACAGTGCGGCACTCCCTCAGTACTGACCTTCCGACAGTGCGGCACTCCCTCAGTACTGACCTTCCGACAGTGCGGCGCTCCCTCAGTACTGACCCTCCGACAGTGAGGCATTTCCTCAGTACTGACCCTCCGACAGTGCGGCGCACCCTCAGTACTGACCCTACGACAGTGCGGCACTCCCTCAGTACTGACCCTCCGACAGTGCGGCACACCCTCAGTACTGACCCTCCGACAGTGCGGTGATCCCTCAGTACTGACCCTCCGACAGTGCGGCGCTCCCTCAGTACTGACCCTCCGACAGTGCGGCGCTCCCTCAGTACTGACCCTCCGACAGTGCGGCGGTCCCTCAGTACTCACCCTCCGACAGTGAGGCACTCCCTCTACTGACCCTCCGCCAGTGCGGCGCTCACTCAGTACTGACCCTCCGACAGTGCGGCGCTCCCTCAGTACTGACCCTCCGACACTGCGGCGCTCCCTCAGTACTGACCCTCCGACACTGAGGCACTCCCTCAGTACTGACCCTCCGACAGTGCAGCGCACCCTCAGTACTTACCCTACGACAGTGCGGCACTCCCTCAGTACTGACCCTCCAACAGTGTGGCGGTCCCTCAGTACTCACCCTCCGACAGTGCGGCGCTCCCTCAGTACTGACCCTCCGACAGTGCGGCGGTCCCTCAGTACTCACCCTCCGACAGTGAGGCACTCCCTCTACTGAGCCTCCGCCAGTGCGGCGCTCACTCAGTACTGACCCTCCGCCAGTGCGGCGCTCCCTCAGTACTGACCCTCCGACAGTGCAGCGCACCCTCAGTACTGACCCTACGACAGTGCGGCACTCCCTCAGTACTGACCCTCCGACAGTGCGGCGCTCCCTCAGTACTGACCCTCCGACAGTGCGGCGCTCCCTCAGTACTGACCCTCCAACAGTGAGGCCCTCCCTCTACTGACCCTCCAACAGTGCAGCGCTCACTTAGTACTGACCCTCTGATAGTGCGGCGCTCCCTCAGTGCTGACCGTCCGACAGTGAGGCACTCCCTCTACTGACCCTCTGACAGTGCAGCGCTCACTCAGTACTGACCCTCCGACAGTGCGGCGCTCCCTCAGTACTGACCCTCCGACAGTGCGGCGTTCCCTCAGTACTGACCCTCCGACAGTGCGGCGTTCCCTCAGTACTGACCCTCCGACAGTGCTGCACTCCCTCAGTACTGACCCTCCGACAGTGCGGCGCACCCTCAGTACTGACCCTACGACAGTGCGGCACTCCCTCAGTACTGACCCTCCGACAGTGCGGCACTCCCTCAGTACTGACCCTCCGACAGTGCGGCACACCCTCAGTACTGACCCTCCGACAGTGCGGTGATCCCTCAGTACTCACCCTCCGACAGTGCGGCGCTCCCTCAGTACTCACCCTCCGACAGTGCGGCGCTCCCTCAGTACTGACCCTCCGACAGTGCGGCGGTCCCTCAGTACTCACCCTCCGGCAGTGAGGCACTCCCTCTACTGACCCTCCGCCAGTGCGGCGCTCACTCAGTACTGACCCTCCGACAGTGCGGCGCTCCCTCAGTACTGACCCTCCGACACTGCGGCGCTCCCTCAGTACTGACCCTCCGACACTGAGGCACTCCCTCAGTACTGACCCTCCGACAGTGCGGCGCACCCTCAGTACTTACCCTACGACAGTGCGGCACTCCCTCAGTAGTGACCCTCCAACAGTGTGGCGGTCCCTCAGTACTGACCCTCCGACAGTGCGGCGCTCCCTCAGTACTGACCCTCCGACAGTGCGGCGGTCCCTCAGTACTCACCCTCCGACAGTGAGGCACTCCCTCTACTGAGCCTCCGCCAGTGCGGCGCTCACTCAGTACTGACCCTCCGCCAGTGCGGCGCTCCCTCAGTACTGACCCTCCGACAGTGCAGCGCACCCTCAGTACTGACCCTACGGCAGTGCGGCACTCCCTCAGTACTGACCCTCCGACAGTGCGGCGCTCCCTCAGTACTGACCCTCCGACAGTGCGGCGCTCCCTCAGTACTGACCCTCCAACAGTGAGGCACTCCCTCTACTGACCCTCCAACAGTGCAGCGCTCACTTAGTACTGACCCTCTGATAGTGCGGCGCTCCCTCAGTGCTGACCCTCCGACAGTGAGGCACTCCCTCTACTGACCCTCCGACAGTGCAGCGCTCCCTCAGTACTGACCCTCCGACAGTGCGGCGTTCCCTCAGTACTGACCCTCCGACAGTGCGGCGTTCCCTCAGTACTGACCCTCCGACAGTGCTGCACTCCCTCAGTACTGAACCTCCGACAGTGCTGCACTCCCTCAGTACTGACCCTCTGACAGTGCTGCACTCCCTCAGTACTGACCCTCCGACAGTGCGGCACTCCCTCAGTACTGACCCTCCGACAGTGCGGCACTCCCTCAGTACTGACCCTGCAACAGTGCAGCACTCCCTCAGTACTGACCCTCCGACAGTGCAGCACTCCCTCAGACTGGCCCTCTGGCTGAGGTGCCGAATCGCTTTCTGGCTGTGTTGATGGGACGGGTGTGTGCAGACACTGAACTCAATCTTTCACATTGTCATTTACAGGGTGGCTACCGAAGTTTGGAGGATGAGGCTGAAAACTCAATAAACCAGGCCGATCACAGCACTAAGAGGGATGATTCAAACATGCCACAGGACGTGAGTGTCGAGGGAGCTTTACAGTATATCTAACCCCGTGCTGTACCTGCCCTTGGAGTGTTTGATGGGGACAATGTAGAGGGAGCTTTACTCTGTATCTAACCCCGTGCTGTACCTGTCCTGGGAGTGTTTGATGGGGACAGTGTAGAGGGAGATTTACTCTGTATCTAACCCCGTGCTGTACCTGTCCTGGGAGTGTTTGATGGGGACAGTGTAGAGGGAGCTTTACTCTGTATCTAACCCCGTGCTGTACCTGTCCTGGGAATGTTTGATGGGGACAATGTAGAGGGAGATTTACTCTGTATCTAACCCCGTGCTGTACCTGTCCTGGGAGTGTTTGATGGGGACGGTGTAGAGGGAGATTTACTCTGTATCTAACCCCGTGCTGTACCTGTCCTGGGAATGTTTGATGGGGACAGTGTAGAGGGAGCTTTACAGTATATCTAACCCCGTGCTGTACCTGCCCTGGGAGTGTTTGATGGGGACGGTGTAGAGGGAGCTTTACTCTGTATCTAAACCCGTGCTGTACCGGTCCTGGGAGTGTTTGATGGGGACAGTGTAGAGAGAGCTTTACTCTGTATCTAACCCCGTGCTGTACCTGTCCTGGGAGTGTTTGATGGGGACGGTGTAGAGGGAGATTTACTCTGTATCTAACCCCGTGCTGTACCTGTCCTGGGAGTGTTTGATGGGGACAGTGTAGAGGGAGCTTTACTCTGTATCTAACCTTGTGCTGTACCTGTCCTGGGAGTGTTAGTTAAGGACGGTGTAGAGGGGGCTTTACTCTGTATCTAACCTCGTGCTGTACCTGCCCTGGGAGTGTTTGATGGGGATGGCGTGGAGGGAGATTTACTCCATATCTAACCTCGTGCTGTACCTGCCCTGGGAGTGTTTGATGGGGACAGTGTAGAGGGAGCTTTACTCTGTATCTAACCCCGTGCTGTACCTGTCCTGGGAGTGTTTGATGGGGACAGTGTAGAGGGAGCTTGACTCTGTATCTAACCCCGTGCTGTACCTGTCCTGGGAATGTTTGATGGGGACAGTGTAGAGGGAGCTTTACTCTGTATCTAACCCCGTGCTGTACCTGTCCTGGGAGTGTTTGATGGGGACAGTGTAGAGGGAGCTTTACTCTGTATCTAACCCCATGCTGTACCTGTCCTGGGAGTGTTTGATGGGGACAGTGTAGAGGGAGCTTTACTCTGTATCTAACCCCATGCTGTACCTGTCCTGGGAGTGTTTGATGGGGACAGTGTAGAGGGAGCTTTACTCTGTATCTAACCCCGTGTTGTACCTGTCCTGGGAGTGTTTGATGGGGACAGTGTAGAGGGAGCTTTACTCTGTATCTAACCCCGTGCTGTACCTGTCCTGAGAGTGTTTGATGGGGACAGTGTAGAGGGAGCTTTACTCTGTATCTAACCCCGTGCTGTACCTGTCCTGGGAGTGTTTGATGGGGACAGTGTAGAGGGAGATTTACTCTGTATCTAACCCCGTGCTGTACCTGTCCTGGGAGTGTTTTGATGGGGACAGTGTAGAGGGAGATTTAATCTGTGTCTTCGCTGAGTGACCCAATCTCTTCTCCCAGTTTGACACAGCTGATGTCTTCATGAAGCAGGCCATTCACACGATTGAATATTGTCTCAGCTGCATCTCCAACACTGCATCTTACCTTCGGCTCTGGGCTCTGAGCCTGGCTCACGCACGTGAGTATAACTTCCGGAACCTCTTGGTGTCGGAGTTGGGGTGAGCAACCCAGAGGGTCGCGCGGGGGGATTCTGGTGGGTGAGTGGAGATTCTGGGGGCAGATTCCTCTCACTGACGTGGCACTGGGGGCAACGTGTGACCTTTCACCCCATATGGCAGCTGAGGTCAAATCCATGTGGTCGATGACCCCCATTGCCATGTTGCCCGAGGTCTGGAGAATTGCAAATATTAAACCTTTGTTCAAAAAAAGGGTTTAACAGTAAGGCCCAGACGGGAGCTACAAGCCAGTCAGCTTCACCTCGGTGCGGAGGAAGATTCTAGAAACGATAATCCGGGACAAAATTAATAAGCACATGGTTAACTCAGGAAAGTTAGCTCTGGTTTCTAAAGGGTAAATCGTGTTTAACTAACTTGCTGCAGTCCTTTGAAGAGGTTACAGAGAGGGGCGATGAGGGTAATGCTGTAGATGTGGTGTACGTGGACTTCCAGAAGGCATTTGATACAGTGCCACACAACAGGCTTGTGCGAAAAGTTATTGTTCATGGAATCAAAGAGACAGTCGGAACGTGGATACAAAATTGCTTGATAAATGGGAAACAGAGAGTAATGGTTAATGGGTGTTTCTCGGGCTGGAGGAAGGTTTGTAGTGGAGTTCCCCAGGGCTCGGTGTTGAGACCCTTGCTTTTTCTGACACATGTTAATGATCTGGATCTTGGTGTGCGGGGGACAATTTCAAAGTTTGCGGGTGATACGAAGCTTGGGAGTTTTGTGAACTGTGAGGAGGGACGGTGTGGAACTTCAAGAGGACAAGGACAAGTTGGTGGAGTGGGCAGACAGGTGGCAGATGCAGTTCAGTGTGGGGAAGTGTGAATGATTCTTTTTGGTGTGAAGAACGTGGAGAGACAATATAAAATAAAGGGTACAATTCTAAAGGGGGTGCAGGAACAGAGGGACCTGGGGGTATATGTACATAAATCACTGAAGGTGGCAGGACAGGTTGAGTGAGCGGGTAATAAAGCAGACAGTATCCTGGGCTTTAGTAAGAGTATAAGAGCAGGGAGGTTATGTTAAACGGAGTCGATAGAGAGAAACTGTTCCCATTGGTGGAAGGATCGAGAACCAGAGGGACACAAATTTAAGATGATTGGTGAAAGAAGCAACAGCGACATGAGGAGAAACTTTTTCACACAGCGAGTGGTTAGGAGCTGGAACGCACTGTCTGAGAGTGTCGGGGAGACAGGGACAATCGAGTGGTTAGGATCTGGAATGGACTGTCTGAGAGTGTGGGGGAGACAGGGACAATCGAGTGGTTAGGATCTGGAACGCACTGTGTGAGAGTGTGGGGGAGATAGGGTCAATCGGGTGGTTAGGATCTGGAACGCACTGTCTGAGAGTGTGGGGGAGACAGGGTCATTCGAGTGGTTAGGATCTGGAACGCACTGTCTGAGAGTGTGGGTGGAGACAGGGTCAATCGAGGCTTTGGGATGGGAATTGGATCATTATCGGAAAAGGGAGAATGCAGGGTTATGGGGAGAAGGTGGGGGAAGACTCTGACTTGCTGATTGCTCTCATAGGAACAGCATAGACACGAAACAGCGAAAGGTCCCTTCCTGTGCAAAAGCCATTCCATAATTTTATGATATGTGGTCTAACCGAGGGATACGGAGACCGGAACTGTGCACAGTGCTCCGAGTGTGGTCTAACCGAGGGATACGGAGACCGGAACTGTGCACAGTGCTCCGAGTGTGGTCTAACCGAGGGATATGGAGATCGGAACTGTGCACAGTGCTCCAAGTGGGGTCTAACCGAGGGATACGGAGACCGGAACTGTGCACAGTGCTCCGAGTGTGGTCTAACCGAGGGATACAGAGACCAGAACTGTGCACAGTGCTCCGAGTGTGGTCTAACTGAGAGATATGGAGACCGGAACTCTGCACAGTTCTCCGAGTGTGGTCTAACCGAGGGATATGGAGACCGGAACTCTGCACAGTGCTACGAGTGTGGTCTAACCGAGGGATATGGAGACTGGAACAGTGAACGGTGCTCCGAGTGTGGTCTAACCGAGGGATATGGAGACCGGAACTGTGCACGGTGTTCCGAGTGTGGTCTAACCGAGGGATATGGAGACCGGAACTGTGCACAGTGCTCCGAGTGTGGTCTAACCGAGGGATATGGAGACTGGAACAGTGAACGGTGCTCCGAGTGTGGTCTAACCGAGGGATATGGAGAGAGGAACTGTGCACGGTGCTCCGAGTGTGGTCTAACCGAGGGATATGGAGACCGGAACTGTGCACAGTGCTCCGAGTGTGGTCTAACCGAGGGACACGGAGACCGGAACTGTGCACAGTGCTCCGAGTGTGGTCTAACCGAGGGATATGGAGACCGGAACTGTGCACAGTGCTCCGAGTGTGGTCGAGCAAGCTTTAACTGAAGTCACGAGTGGACATTCACCCAGTGCTCTGTTCGTTGTTTTACTTTGTGGATGTTATCGATTTTCAGTGTCGGTAATTTTAGCTGTGTGGCTGCACTGACACGTCTTGCAGCTCTGTCGAGTGTGACCTCTTTTCTGGAATTTTCTCTAGAGCTCTCGGAGGTTCTGTGGGATATGGTGCTACGTCAGGGGTTCGCAAACACGGATTACTACTATTCCATTATCCTGTGTGCTGCCTTTGCATTCTTTGCTGTATTGACCGTCGCCATTCTCCTCATCATGGAAGGTCTATCCGCATTCCTACACGCTCTCCGGTTGCACTGGTACGTCATCGGATACCAGGAGGGGGGAACGGAGCGAGGAGGGAGTGTAGAGGGAGCTTTACTCTGTATCTAACCCCGTGCTGTACCTGTCCTGGGAGTGTTTGATGGGGACGGTGTAGAGGGAGCTTTACTCTGTATCTAACCCCGTGCTGTACCTGTCCTGGGAGTGTTTGATGGGGACAGTGTAGAGGGAGCTTTACTCTGTATCTAACCCCGTGCTGTACCTGTCCTGGGAGTGTTTGATGGGGACGGTGTAGAGGGAGCTTTACTCTGTATCTAACCCCATGCTGTACATGTCCTGGGAGGGTATGATGGGGACAGTGTAGAGGGAGCTTTACTCTGTATCTAACCCCGTGCTGTACCTGTCCTGGGAGGGTTTGATGGGGACAGTGTAGAGGGAGCTTTACTCTGTATCTAACCCCGTGCTGTACATGTCCTGGGAGGGTATGATGGGGACAGTGTAGAGGGAGCTTTACTCTGTATCTAACCCCGTGCTGTACCTGTCCTGGGAGTGTTTGATGGGGACAGTGTAGAGGGAGCTTTACTCTGTCTCTAACCCCGTGCTGTACCTGTGCTGGAAGTTTTTGATGGGGACAGTGTAGAGGGAGATTTACTCTGTATCTAACCCTGTGCTGTACCTGTCCTGGGAGTGTTTGATGGGGACAGTGTAGAGGGAGCTTTACTCTGTATCTAACCCTGTGCTGTACCTGTCCTGGGAGAGTTTGATGGAGGCAGTGTAGAGGGAGCTTTACTCTGTCTCTAACCCCATGTTGTATCTGTCCTGGGAGTGTTTGATGGGGACGGTGTAGAGGGAGCTTTACTCTGTATCTAACCCCGTGCTGTACCTGTCCTGGGAGTGTTTGATGGGGACAGTGTAGAGGGAGCTTTACTCTGTATCTACCCCCGTGCTGTACCTGTCCTGGGAATGTTTGATGGGGACAGTGTAGAGGGAGATTTACTCTGTATCTAACCCCGTGCTGTACCTGTCCTGGGAGTGTTTGATGGGGACAGTGTAGAGGGAGATTTAATCTGTATCTAACCCCGTGCTGTACCTGTCCTGGGAGTGTTCGATGGGGACAGTGTAGAGGGAGCTTTACTCTGTATCTAACCCCGTGCTGTACCTGTCCTGGGAATGTTTGATGGGGACAGTGTAGAGGGAGATTTACTCTGTATCTAACCCCGTGCTGTACCTGTCCTGGGAGTGTTTGATGGGGACAGTGTAGAGGGAGATTTACTCTGTATCTAACCCCGTGCTGTACCTGTCCTGGAAGTGGTTGATGGGGACGGTGTAGAGGGAGATTTACTCTGTATCTAACCCCGTGCTGTACCTGTCCTGGGAGTGTTTGATGGGGACAGTGTAGAGGGAGATTTACTCTGTATCTAACCCCGTGCTGTACCTGTCCTGGGAGTGTTTGATGGGGACGGTGTAGAGGGAGCTTTACTCTGTATCTAACCCCGTGCTGTACCTGTCCTGGGAGTGTTTGATGGGGACAGTGTAGAGGGAGATTTACTCTGTATCTAACATGTTTGGTTTCTCTCCCTCAGGGTTGAATTTCAGAACAAATTCTACACTGGCTCGGGCTACAGGTTCCTCCCGTTTTCATTCTGCCTCCTGGATGATGCTGAGATCTCTCGCTGAGCACTGTGGTGGGGGCATAGTTCCAGCGGCCCTGGGACCCTCACCTTCACCCCCGGCCCTCTTTGGCAGCTGTGGGCTGGTGATTGGGAGGAGTGGCCCTGCCTTCTCACGAAGCCCCTGTCCCTGCAGCCTCCTCTAACGTTGACTCGCAGCTGCTTCTCCTGACATGTTTTTCTGAACAAGAATTTATATCCAAATAAATTTGATTCTACAGCGCTCTGGTCTCTGCTTGGCACATCTCCACTTTCCTGATCTCTCGACTACCCTCCCTATCACCCGCACCCCCCCATCACCAACCCCCCAACATCCACCCCCCATCACCCGCAACCACATCACCCACACCCCCAACACCCACCCCTCCACCCCCCACCTGGCTCAATGCACAACACCAGCCCATTGTTCAAATCCTGTGTTTCAAACTCTCCCTATCTCTGTAACCTCCTCCAGCCGCAATAACCCTCCCTATCTCTGTAACCTCCTCCAGCCCCTACAACCCTCCCTATCTCTGTAAACTCCTCCAGCCCCAATAACCCTCCCTATCTCTGTAACCTCCTCCAGCCCCTACAACCCTCCTTATCTCTGTAACCTCCTCCAGCCCCAATAACCCTCCCTATCTCTGTAACCTCCTCCAGCCCCAATAACCCTCCCTATCTCTGTAACCTCCTCCAGCCCCAATAACCCTCCCTATCTCTGTAACCTCCTCCAGCCCCAATAACCCTCCCTATCTCTGTAACCTCCTCCAGCCCCAATAACCCTCCCTATCTCTGTAACCTCCTCCAGCCCCAATAACCCTCCCTATCTCTGTAACCTCCTCCAGCCCCAATAACCCTCCCTATCTCTGTAACCTCCTCCAGCCCCAATAACCCTCCCTATCTCTGTAACCTCCTCCAGCCCCAATAACCCTCCCTATCTCTGTAACCTCCTCCAGCCCCAATAACCCTCCCTATCTCTGTAACCTCCTCCAGCCCCAATAACCCTCCCTATCTCTGTAACCTCCTCCAGCCCCAATAACCCTCCCTATCTCTGTAACCTCCTCCAGCCCCAATAATCCTCCCTAACTCTGTAACCTCCTCCAGCCCCAATAACCCTCCCTATCTCTGTAACCTCCTCCAGCCCCAATAACCCTCCCTATCTCTGTAACCTCCTCCAGCCCCAATAACCCTCCCTATCTCTGTAACCTCCTCCAGCCCCAATAACCCTCCCTATCTCTGTAACCTCCTCCAGCCCCAATAATCCTCCCTAACTCTGTAACCTCCTCCAGCCCCAATAACCCTCCCTAAATCTGTAACCTCCTCCAGCCCCTACAACGCTATCTCTGTAACCTCCTCCAGCCCCTACAACCCTCCCTATCTCTGTAACCTCCTCCAGCCCCTACAACGCTATCTCTGTAACCTCCTCCAGTACCTACAACCCTCCCTATCTCTGTCATCTCCTCCAGCCCCAAAAACCCTCCCTATCCCTGTCACCTCCTCCAGCCCCTACACCCCTCCCTATCTCTGTAACCTCTTCCAGCCCCTACAACCCTCACTATCTCTGTAACCTCCTCCAGCCCCTACAACCCTCCCTATCTCTGTAACCTCCTCTGGCCCCTATAACCCTCCCTATCTCTGTAACCCTCCTACGACCCTCCGAGATCTCTTCGCTCCTCCAATTCTGGCCTCTTGACCATCGCCCGATCTCCATCGCTCCACCATCGGCGGCCAAGCCTTCAGCTGCCTGGAGTCCCCGAGCTCTGGCATTCCCTCCCTAAACCTCTCCAGCTCTCTGTTTCTGTCTCTCACTCTCTCTCTCTTCTGTGCGTGTCTCTCTTTCTCTCTCTCTTTCTCTCTGTCTTTCTCTCTGTCTCTCGCTGTCTGTCCCTCTCTCTCTCCCTGCCTCCCCCCTCTCTCTCTTTCTCTCCCTCTCCCTCTGTCTGCCTCCCTCTCTCTCTGTCTGCCTCCCCCTCTCCCTCTGTCTGCCTCCCCCTCTCTCTCTGTCTGCCTCCCCCCTCTCTCTCTTTCTCTCCCTCTCTCTCTCTGTCTGCCTCCCTCTCTCTCTCTGTCTGCCTCCCTCTCTCTCTCTGTCTGCCTCTCCCTCTCTCTCTGTCTGCCTCCCTCTCTCTCTCTGTCTGCCTCCCTCTCTCTCTCTGTCTGCCTCCCTCTCTCCCTATCTGCCTCCCCCTCTCTCTCTGTCTGCCTCCCTCTCTCCCTATCTGCCTCTCCCTCTCTCTCTGTCTGCCTCCCTCTCTCTCTCTCTCTGCCTCTCACTCGCGCGCTCTCTCTCTCCCTCTCTCTCTCGCTGCCTCCACCTCTCTCTCTGTCTGCCTCCCCCTCTCTCTCTGTCTGCCTCTCTCTCTCTCTCTGTCTGCCTCCCCCCGTCTCTCTGTCTGCCTCCCCCTCTCTATCTGTCTGCCTCCCCCTCTCTATCTGTCTGCCTCCCCCTCTCTATCTGTCTGCCTCCCCCTCTCTCTCTGTCTGCCTCCCTCTCTCTCTCTGTCTGCCTCCCCCTCTCTCTCTGTCTGCCTCCCCCTCTCTCTCTGTCTGCCTCCCCCTCTCTCTCTGTCTGCCTCCCCCTCTCTCTCTCTCTCTCTCTCTGTCTGCCTCCCCCTCTCTCTCTGTCTGCCTCCCCCTCTCCCTCTGTCTGCCTCCCTCTCTCTCTCTCTGCCTCCCCCTCTCTCTCTGTCTGCCTCCCTCTCTCTCTGTCTGCCTCCCTCTCTCTCCCCCTCTCTCTCTGCCTCTCACTCGCTCTCTCTCTCTCTTGCTCTCTCGCTCGCTCTCTCTCTCTCGCTCTCTCTCTGTCTCTTACTGTCTCTCTCCGTCTCTCTCTGCCCCTCTCTCTCTCTCCCCCATCTACCTCCTCCCCCTTCTATTTCTCTCTCTTTTTTGCTCTCACTCTTTCTCGCTATCAGTGTCTCCCACTCTCTCTTTGTCCGACTGGCGCTCTCTCTCTCACTCCCTCTCTCCTGCCCAGCCCCTTACTTCATAGACCCAATCAGTAATACTGCAAGCCAGACATGCCAGGGTCATCCTGCAGATTCTTATTCCCCACCAGCAACCCCCTTAACACCCAACACACACACCCAGACACACACACACACACACCCAGACACACACACACACACCCAGACATACACACACACCCAGACACACGCACACCCAGACACACGCACAGACACACACACACGCACACCCAGACACACACACACTCAAAAATACACACACCCAGACAACCCAAACCTAGACACACACACACGCCCACCCAGACATACATGCGTGCACACAACTAGACACATGTACACCCACACACACACGCACACCCAAACATACAGACCCAGACACACACACACACGCACACCCAGACATACACACACATGCACACCCAGACATACACACGCACACCCAGACATACACACACACGCACACCCAGACATACACACACACCCAGACACACACTCTCACACACGCACTCTCACACACGCACACCCAGACATACCACACACACCCACACACTCACGCACACACATACACCCACACACACCAGACATACACAGACATCCAGACACACACAGACACATTCTCTCTCACACACAAACACACACACATCCAGACACCCACATGTGCTATCACACACCCAGACACGCACACACCCAGAGACACACACAAGTACACCCAGACACACACCCACGCAGAGACACACAGACACACACACACACCCCTGCCCAGACACACGTACACACACCAGAGACTCTCATACACACTGATAAACCCACACAGACACACAAACACATATCCAGACACACACACACACACAGACACACTCTCTCTCACACATAAACACACACACATCCAGATACCCACATGCGCTATCACACACCCAGACACGCACACCCAGAGACACACACAAACACACATATGCACACCCAGAGACACACACAAGCACACCCAGAGACACACACAAGCACACCCAGAGACACACACACACACAGAGATACACAAACACACCCACACACCCCTACCCAGACACACGTACACACACCAGTGACTCTCACACACAGATAAACCCACACAAACACACATCCAGAAGCACTCTCTCTCTCACACAAACACATCCAGACACCCACATGTGCTATCACACACTCAGACATGCACACACCCAGACACGCACACACCCAGAGACACACACATGCACAGCCAGAGGGACACACATGCACACCCAGAGACACGCACTCACGCAGAGACACACATACATACACCCCCACCCAGGCACACGCACACACACCAGAGACTCTCATACGCACAGATAAATGCACACAAACACACACCCAGACACACACACACACACACCAGAGACTCTCATATACACGGACACACCCAGAGATGTACACACACACACACACCTGCCCTCCCCCGCACCTTCCTTGGCCCGCAAACCTACCAATACAGCTGCACTGTCCCCGCTGTGTGTGTACTCGAGTTCATTCCCAGGCCTCCCTCAATCATTCACAAATTGTTGTGAAATTAGACCCTTAATCGATCCTTCCACACTGAGGAGATCTGTTCGAAACAACAGCTGGCATGGAAATCCCTGTGGGAGCAACAAGTCTGGGAAAGGAATTCAAACCCAAACAACATTTCACACTTCTCGGCTTTTAAAGGTGGCTGGTGAAGAGGCCACATCAGGAACACAAAAAGTCCACAGCCCCTCGAGCCTGTTACACAGGAACAGGAGGAAGCCCCATTCAGCCCCCTCCTTGAGCCTGTTACACAGGAACAGGAGGAGGCCCCATTCAGCCCCTCCTCGAGCCTGTTACACAGGAACAGGAGGAGGCCCCATTCAGCCCTCTCCTCGAGCCTGTTACACAGGGACAGGAGGAGGCCCCATTCAGCCCCTCCTCGAGCCTGTTACACAGGAACAGGAGGAGGCCCCATTCAGCCCCCTCCTCGAGCCTGTTACACAGGGACAGGAGGAGGCCCCATTCAGCCCCCTCCTCGAGCCTGTTACACAGGAACAGGAGGAGGCCCCATTCAGCCCCCCTCCTCGAGCCTGTTACACAGGAACAGGAGGAGGCCATTCAGCCCCGTCCATGTTAAAAGCCAAATACTACAGATGCTGGAAATCGGAAACAAAAGCAGAAAATGCTGGAAAAACCCAACCAGGTCTGACAGCATCTGTGGAGAGATAAAAATCTATAAACGTTTCGAGTCCGTATGACTGGAAGATGGTGGTGAGCTGGCTTCTTGTACTGCTGCAGTCCCTGTGGTGTATGTACACCCACAACAACACAAAGGTGCATTTATATAGAACCCCAGACACAAGGGAAAGGCCAAGTCCCTTCAAAGTAACACAAGGCAAAAATACAAGACAAAATATTGAAACACGAGTCACCAAATGAGTTTTTAGGGACAAGTTAGAGGTAGGAGCACCTTAAAGGAGGGGAGAGAGAGAGAGAGAGGCACAGAGAGAGACAGACACACAGAGAGACACAGAGACAGAGTGAGAGACAGACACAGAGAGGCAGAGACAGAGAGACAGAGTGAGAGACAGAGACAGAGAGGCAGAGAGTGTGAGAGAGACACAGAGAGAATGAGAGGCAGAGAGAGAGAGACACAGAGAGAGAGGGACAGAGACAGAGAGAGAAACAGACAGAGAGAGAGGGACAGACAGAGACAGAGAGGGGCAGAGAGAGAGAGAGGGATAGACAGACAGAGAGAGACAGAGAGAGGGGTACAGACAGAGACAGAGAGAGGGACAGAGACAGAGAGAGAAACAGACAGAGATCGAGAGAAAGACAGAGAGAGGGGGACAGAGAGAGAGGGACAGACAGAGAGAGAGAGGGACAGAGACAGAGAGGGAGGGATAGACAGACAGAGAGAGAGAGACAGAGAGAAGGGGACAGAGACAGAGAGAGAAATGGACAGAGATAGAGAGAGAGAGAGAGGGACAGAGACAGAGAGAGAGGGACAGACAGAGAGGGACAGAGACAGAGAGAGAGGGATAGACAGACAGAGAGAGAGAGAGGGACAGATAGAGACAGAGAGAGAGGAACAGAGACAGAGATAGAGAGAGGGATAGACAGACAGAGAGAGAGAGAGACAGACAGAGACAGACAGACAAAGAGAGATAGACAGACAGAGAGAGAGATGGACAGAGACAGAGAGAGAGAGACAGACAGAGACAGAGAGAGGGATAGACAGAGAGAGAGACGGACAGACAGAGAGAGAGAGGGACAGAGACAGAGAGAGAGACAGACAGACAGTCAGAGACAGAGAGAGGGATAGACAGAGAGAGAGACGGACAGAGAGAGAGAGAGAGAGGGACAGAGACAGAGATAGAGAGAGGGATAGACAGACAGAGAGAGACGGACAGACAGAGAGAGAGGGACAGAGACAGAGATAGAGAGAGGGATAGACAGACAGACAGAGAGAGAGACAGACAGACAAAGAGGGATAGACAGACAGAGAGAGAGATGGACAGAGACAGAGAGAGAGAGACAGACAGACAGAGTCAGAGACAGAGAGAGGGATAGACAGAGAGAGAGACGGACAGAGAGAGAGAGAGAGAGAGGGACAGAGACAGAGATAGAGAGAGGGATAGACAGACAGAGAGAGACGGACAGACAGAGAGAGAGGGACAGAGACAGAGATAGAGAGAGGGATAGACAGACGGAGAGAGAGAGACGGACAGACAGAGAGAGAGAGAGAGAGAGGGACAGAGACAGAGATAGAGAGAGGGATAGACAGACAGAGAGAGAGACGGACAGACAAAGAGGGATAGACAGACAGAGAGAGAGATGGACAGAGACAGAGAGAGAGAGAGACAGACAGACAGAGTCAGAGACAGAGAGAGGGATAGACAGAGAGAGAGACGGACAGAGAGAGAGAGAGAGAGAGGGACAGAGACAGAGATAGAGAGAGGGATAGACAGACAGAGAGAGACGGATAGACAGAGAGAGAGGGACAGAGACAGAGATAGAGAGAGGGATAGACAGACAGAGAGAGAGACGGACAGACAGAGAGAGAGACAGACAGACAGAGACAGAGACAGAGAGAGGGATAGACAGAGAGAGAGAGAGAGACGGACACACAGAGACAGACAGAGGGCTGTTTGATCCAAGATTTACTCTAGGTGCGGTAGTTTTACCCACCAGCTGAGATGGTGGCTTCTTACCCTGAATCGTTATTTATGCGTTCCTGGGGAACACGCCGTTTCCATGGCGAGCGGGCTCCGATTGGTCCACCACGCCGTCACCCCTCTGTTTCCTCACGCCGGCCGCCATATTTAAAGTCTGGCCGCTGACACCGCCACACTGGCCCACACGGCTGCTGCAGGGGAGGTGTCCACGAGGGGGGGTGGGGGAAGACTGCAGCCCCCCCCCCCTCCCCCCGGTTTAGAGACGCGTCGCTGGGACCCCTTTTGGAGGCTGTTTTTGTGCGTCGGGATGTCCTGTACCTCCCCTGCTCTGGCCGCGGGGGGGCTTGGGCTGCGGGACCAGCCCGGCTTGGGAGGCGGTGGTCAGCGCCAACGCCCCTTCAGACGAGGACAGCCACCCAGCGCCACAAGAGGACGAATGGTCCCCTCCGTTCCCCCAGGGTAACTCACTATTCTCGTCCCTCTCTACTCACAGACTCACAAACCCGTCACACACCCCACAGGGCCCTCACTGACTGCCAGTGAGAGGGACATCACCATTCACTCTCTCTCTCACACACACCCTCATTGTCCTCACCCCCTCCATGGGACAACTCCCTGTTCTGATGAGCAGTGTCCGTGTCACTCAGAGGTGAATCCTTTCTGCACAAGATAAAAGGCAGGTGTCTCAGTCCAGGGCCTCTTCCCTCTGCTCTGTGCAGCCTTCAGGTCACAGTGATGGTCCAGCCTCTCACTCCCCGGAAACGTTACTGACGCCTGCACCTTGGCAGTGCTGGTCATTGCTGCCAGAATGTAGTGGGCAGACACTAAAGAGTTCCCTCATTCTCCCTGTGTGCTCTCAGGTGGGGTTGCCCACATCACATAGGAACGAGGAGCAGGAGGAGGCCATTCAGCCCTTCGAGCCTGCTCCGCCCATTCATTATGATCATGGCTGATCATCCAACTCAATAGCCTGCTCCTGCTTTCTCCCCCCATACCCTTTGGTCCCTATCGCCCCCAAGAGCTCTATCTAACTCCTTCTTGAAAACACACAATGTTTTGGTCTCAATTACTTTCTGTGGTAGTGAATTCCACAGGCTCACCGCTCTCTGGGTGAAGACATTTCTCCTCATCTCAGTCCTAAATGGTCTACCCCGTATCCTCAGACTGTGACCCCTGGTTCTGGACTCTCCCCACCATCGGGAACATCCTTCCTGCATCTACTCTGTCCAGTCCTGTTAGAATTTTATAGGTTTCTGTGAGATTCCCCCTCATTTTCCTGAACTCCAGCGAATATAATCCTAACCGACTCAATCTCTCCTCATATGTCAGTCCCGCCATCCCAGGAATCAGTTGGGAAAACCTTCGCTGCACTCCCTCTACAGCAAGAACATCCTTGCTCAGATAAGGAGACCAGAACTGCACACAATATTCCAGGTGTGGTCTCACCAAGGCCCTGTACAATTGCAGCAAGACATCCCTGTTCCTGTACTCGAATCCTCTGGCTATGAAGGCCAACATACCATTTGCCTTCTTTACCGCCTGTGCACCTGCATGCTTACCTTCAGCGACTGGTGTACAAGGACACCCAGGTCTCATTGCACATTCCCCTCTCTCAATTTATAGCCACACAGATAATAATCTGCCTTCCTGTTCTTGCTACCAAAGTGGATAACCTCACATTTATCCACATTATACTACATCTGCTATGCATTTACCCACTCACTCAGCTTGTCCAAATCACACTGAAGCATCTCTGCATCCGGCTCACAGCTCACCCTCCCACCCAGCTTTGTGTCGCCTGCAAATTTGGAGATATTACATTTAGTTCCCTCATCTAAATCATTAATATATATTGTGAATAACTGGGGTCCCAGCACCAACCCTGCGGTACCCCACTAGTCACTGCCTGCCATTCAGAAAAAGACCCGTTTATTCCTACTCTGTGTTTCCTGTCTGCCAACCAGTTTCTATCCATCTCAATACACGACCCCCAATCCCATGTGCTTTAATTTTACACGCCAATCTCTTATGGGGGACCTTGTCGAAAGCCTTCTGAAAGTCCAAATAAACCACATCCACTGACTCCCCCTCATCAACTCTACCAGTGACATCCTCGAAAAATTCCAGTAGATTTGTCAAGCATGGTTTCCCTTTCATAAATCCATGCTGACTCTGTCCGATTGTGCCACTGTTTTCCACGTGCTCAGCTATTAATTCTTTTATAATGGACTCGAGAATTTTCCCCACTACCAACATCAGGCTGACTGGTCTATAATTCCCTGTTTTCTCTCTGCCTCCCTTTTTAAATAGTGGGGTTACATTAGCTACCCTCCAGTCTGTACGAACTGTCCCAGAGTCTATAGAATCTCGGAAGATGACCACTGATGCATCCACTATTTCTAGGGCCACTTCCTTAAGTACTCTGGCATGTAGATTATCAGGCCCCAGGGATTTATCGGCCTTCAATCCCATCAATTTCCCCAACACCATTCCCCAACTAATACTGATTTCTTTCAGTTCCTCCCTGTCCCTAACCCTGTGTTCCCCAGCATTTCTGGTATGTTATTTGTGACCTTCTTTGTGAAGACAGAACCAAAGTATGTATATTGTTGGTCAGCCATTTCTTTGTTCTCCATTATAAATTCCCTTGTTTCTGAGTGCAAGGGACCTACATTTGTCTTCACCAATCTTTTTCTCTTCACATACCTAGAGAAACTTTTACAGTCAGTTTTCAGGTTCCCCACAAGCTTATTCTCGTACTCTATTTTCCCCTTCCTCATCAATCCTTTGGTCCTCCTTTGCTGAATTCTAAACTGCTCCCAGTCCTCAGGTCTGTTGTATTTTCTGGCCAATTTGTATGCCTCTTCCTTGGATCTAAAACCATCTCTAATTTCCCTTGTAAGCCATGGTTTGGCCACCTTTCCTGTGTTACTTTTGCGCCAGACAGGAATAAACAATTGTTGCAGTTCACCCATGCGCTCTTTGAATGTTTGCCATTGCCTATCCACCATCATCCCTTTAAGTAACGTTTCCCAGTCCATCGTAGCCAACTCGCGCCTCATACCATTGTAGTTTCCTTTATTAAGATTCAGGACCCCAGTCTCAGAATCAACTACATCACTCTCCATCTTGATGAAGAATTCTATCGTATTATGGTCTCTCATCCCCAAGGAGCCTCGCACAGCTAGATTGCCGATTATTCCTTTCTCATTACACAACACCCAGTCTAGGATGGCCTGTCCTCTAGTTGGTTCCTCAACGTAATGGTCCAGAAAAAACATCGCACTAGCATCTGAGACCAGTGATGCTGTGCACCAGCTCCTGAAGGGCTGAAGTGCTGAACACGGACACAGCATCAGATGCATCCAAAGTTTCATGGCTGTGTCTCTGAGATGGCCCTGATCGTGGAGCACAAGTGAGCTGCCCTCTGCCAGACATTCTCAGAGGCTGTGTGAAGATCTACGGAGCGTCCTCACTGCATGTTGTCACCATCCTCCTGCAATCGAGTGATGGTTAGGGCCTTCACTTGGTCTCCATGACAGGAGAATTCTCACAGAATGGCGCTGCCATAAGCCAGACTGGAGTCAAATGTTCACAACAGCGATGTGTGGGGACACCTCACTGCATGTTGTCATCATCCTCCACAAGCCTGGCAGCTCTGAGGGCCTCCTGAGCGCACGTGCCTCGTCTAGCCAGTGCGAGAGCCTCATCCCCGTCATCGTCACCACCGAGGACCCCCTCAGCCTCATCCCCGTCACCGTCCTCCTCGTCGGAGGAGACGTGCAGCTCCTCCATCTTCCTCCTCAGCCAGCTCCTCACCGCGTTGCAGCGCCAGCTTGTAAAGGGCACAGCAGACGACAACGATGAGGGACACCCTCTGCGGACTGTATCGCAGGGCTCCACCAGACCGGTCCAGGCACCGGAACCTCATCGTCAGCATCCCGACGGTCTGCCCTACCAAGTTGCTGCATGAGCCTCATTACAGCGTCGCTCTGCTGCAGTCTGAGGCTGCCACACGGGGTGTCATCAGCCACAGCCTCTGGGGGTAGCCCTCGTCCCCGAGGAGCCAACCCCGCAGCCTCTGTGGACCCTGGAAGATAGCAGGGACCTGCGAGCGACTCAGGATGTAGGCATCGTTCACACTCCCTGGAAACCGTGCGCAACCTGCAGGATCCAATTTGCAGACACTCCATTAATCGTGGGTGACTTTAATCTTAGTGTAGCTTGGGAAAATCAAATTGGCAGAGGTAGTCATGAGCAAGGATTCCTAGAGTGTATTCGGGACAGCTGCCTAGAACAATTTGGCTTGGATCCAACCAGGGATCAGGCTATTTTGGAGCTGGTAATGTGTAATGAGGCAGGTTTAAAAAACGATTTCAGAGTAAATGATCCCCTAGGAAACAGTGACCATAACATGGTAGAATTTAGCAGTTAGTTTGAGAGGGAGAAACTTGGGTCAGAAACAACTGTACTAAACTTAAATAAGGGTGATTAGAAAGGAAAGAGGGCAGCGTTGGCTGGAGTGGGCTGGGAGAGGAGTTTAGTGGAAAAGCTGATTGATGAACAATGGCAGATGTTTAAGAAAATAGTTCATGACTCTCAACAAAGATATATCCCAGTGAGGAAGGAGCATTGTAGGAAGGGGATACACCAACCATGGTTAACCAAGGAAGTTAAGGATGGTATCACATTGAAGGAAAAAACAATAAGCGTGGTGAGGATTAGTGGGAAACCACAGGATTGCAAAGGTTGCACAAACCAACTAAAGATAACCACAAAAAAAAGCGGGAGAAAATAAACTTTGAGGGTAAACTAGCAAGTAATATAAAACCGGACAGTAAGAGTCTCTTTAAATCTATAAAAAGGAAGAGAGAGGCCAAAGTGAACATAGGCCCCTGAGAGAATGAGGCTGGGGAAATAATAATGGGGAATCAGGAAATGGCAGAGGAGCTGAATAAATAATTTACATCAGCCTTCCCGGCGGAGACACTAACAGCATTCCAAAAATACTAAATCATCAAGGGGCAAAAGGGGAGAGGAAATAAATACAATAACTCTCACTAGAGAAAAGGTACTCGGGAAACTAATGGGGCTAAAGGCCGATAAGTCCCCTGGGCCTAATGGGTTGTATCCTAGGATATTAAAGGAAGTAGCTGTAGAGATAGTGGATGCACTGGTAGTAGTCTTCCAAGAATCCTTAGATTCTGGAAAAGTCCCAGAGGATTGGAGAACGGCCAATTTAACACCCTTATTGAGAGAGACAAAAAACAGTAAACTACAGGCCAGTGAGCTTAACATCTGTCACTGGGAAAATGTTGGAATCTAGTATAAAGGATGTAACAGCAGAGCGTTTAGAAATACAGAATCTAATCAAACAGAGTCAGCATGGCTACATGAAGGGGAACTCATGCCTGACAAATTTATGAGGATTCTCTGAGGAGGTAACAAGCAGGATAGATAAAGGGGAAACAGTAGATATTTGGATTTCCATAAGGTGTTTGATAAGGTACCGCACATCAGGCTACTTAATAAGATAAGGGCCCATGGTGTTGAGGGGTGGTATATTAGCATGGATAGAGGATTGGCTAACTAATAGAAGACAGAGAGTTGGGATAAGGGGGGCATTTTCAGGATGGCAACCTGTAACTAGTGGAGTGCCACAGGGATCAGTTTTAGGGCCACAGTTATTTACAATATATATTAATGACTTGGATGTAGGGAAGTGAATGTACTATGGCCAAGTTTACAGGTGACACAAAAATAGGTGGGAAGGCAAGTGGTGAGGGTGACACAAAGAGTCTACAGAGGGATAGAGACAGGTCAGGTGAGTCAGCAAAAAGCTAGGCAGATGGAATACAATGTGGGAAACGAGGTGATGCACTTTGGCAGGAAGAATAGAGGAGCTGAATATTATTTAAATGGAGAAAGGCTGCAGAAAGCTGCAGCACAGAGGGATTTGGGCGTCCCTCGTGCATGAATCCCAAAAAGCTAACATACAAGTTCAGCAGGTAATAGGGAAGGCAAATGGAATGTTGGCCTTTATTTCAAAGGGAATGGAGTATAAAAATAGGGAAGCCTTGCTAAAACTGTACAAGGCACTAGTTAGACCAACACCTAGAATACTGTGAACAGTTTTGGTCCCTTTATCTAAGGAAAGATATACTGGCACTGGAGGCAGTCCAGAGAAGGTTCACTAGGTTCACCCTGGGTATGGAGGGAGTTTCTTATGAGGAGAGGTTGAGTAGGTTGGGCCTGTATTCATTGGAGTTTAGAAGAATGAGAGGCGACCTTATTGAAACATATAAGATTCTTAGGGATCTTGACAGGGTAGATGCTGAGAGGCTGTTTCCCCTTGTGGGAGAGTCTAGGACCAGAGGGCATAATCTCAGAGTGAGAGGTCACCCATTTAAGAGAGAGAAGAGGAGGAATTTCTTCCCTCAGAGGGTAGTGAATGTGTGGAATTCTTTACCGCAGAGGGCTGGAGAGGCTGGGTCAGTAAGTATATTCAAGGCTGAGACAGACAGATTTTTAATCAGTCAGGGAATCGAGGGTTGTGGAGAAAAGGCAGGAAAGTGGAGTTGAAGATTATCAGATCAGCCATGATCTCATTGAATGGCAGAGCAGAACTCGATGGGCCGAATGGCCTACTTCTGCTCCTCCGTCTTATGGTCATATGGATGCGTTTCTGGTGGCCACATACCCGCTGCATACTCAGTGAGTGGAAGCCCTTGCGGTTGATGTAGTTGACCGAGTGTAGCGATGGGGACCTGAGCACCACATGAGTGCAGTCGATCAGACCCTGCACCCGTGGGAATCCCGAGATCAGGCCGAATCCAATGGCCCTTGCATCCTGGCTGTCCTGGTCCCGGGCGAAATGCACAAAGTTGTGTGCCCTGGAGAAGATGGCATCCTTGACGCCCTTTCATGCGTTTGTGGGCGGCGGACTGTCAAATCCCACAGAGGTCACCTGTGGAGCCCTGGAAGGAGCCACTGGCATCGAAATTGAGTGCCGGTGTCACGTTCACGGCCACTGGCAGTGGATGGCCTCCATGTCCCCTTGGCACCAAACTCTGCAGTCGGTGGCAGATGTGACTGACGAGTTCCCTGGACATGCACAGCCTTCAGTGACACTGGTCATCTGCAGGAATGAAAGGTAGCGCCTATGGACCCTGGGTCTGGCGAGGCGCCGACCAGCGGCTGCTCGTTGCGGCTCCTGGGCAGTGTGTGGGAGGGACCCCCAGGCGCCCCTTCTTCCTGAGGCTGCTACCCCTGCCTCTGTGCAGCCCCAGTAGCCTCAGTCGCTCTCTCCTCCCTCGTCTTTGCTCTCTGTGGGCCATCAGGTATACAGATCGTTCACCAGGCTCCACGCTCCTGATGTACTCCTCCTGCAGGATGGAAGAGGCAGAGAGAGACACGTGGTTAACTTGGGTGTATTAAGAACCTGTCCTGGTTAAGTCTGAAGGGCGCATTAACACATCTCGGAGAGCGTGCTGACCACCACTTGGATGGGCAGAGTTTAGTGCACGGCACGGCAGCCCGAAACCCCACCCTCCTCCGCCCCACCCCACCCGACCGATTGGCAGCAGTTTTGCCCACTGGGATCACCCTGTGCTCTCAGCTCAGGCGCAGGCATTGTCCTGCACTGCAAGGCTGCACTGTTAGCTTGGTCCAAACCGGGATGCCGACATTGCGAGGGGCTGGGAGAGCCTCCACCAGTGACTGCCCCATGAGCTGCTTTAGCCAGGAGATTGTGCAACGCATCCAGTCATCCAGCTGTTCCGCAGTCCACTGAAACGCTCATTCGTTTGCCATCTGTGCCCGAGGGGGTGAAAAGTTCTCCGGCACTTGGCGGCACCTTGATGCTTCTGCCTTGCTGGAGTGGGCAGAAGAGCTGGACACCCCACTTTAATCATCTCAATGCGGCTGTGCCTGAACTGCCTCACTTGTACAGGTCTCCAGAACGCACAGCCACTTCCCCAGTGACAGGGTGTCCTCTTGCTACAATCCCGACCAGACCAGTCTGATCCCAGGGGTGGCACCCGCTTTGAGAGATCCGAACTTTCATTTTTTTCTTTAGAAACGTGGAGAGCGGCTACTGAGCAGAGTCACAGGAGTCAGCTGGTGAACTTTATCACAAAAGATTAAGACCTTTATCAAACAAGAAAAGTCGAGTTATATCACAATACTCCGTCACCCACAACTACACCTTTACAGATATGGACAGATTAGTAAGGATAACACAAGCTACAAAAGCGACCTTGTACTCTAATGTTCACAGTAAATACACACTCCATGTAAACCAATAGGCCATCTGTGGTCAGCCACACCACTCCCTGAAACTAAGGCCAGAGCCGCTCCAGATTTGCACAGAGTGCGGTAGCGGGCAGGGGAAAAGGAGCTTTGACCCTCCGGCCGCAATGGCGGCTGTTCGCACCGTATTGTCCCAGTCCCGCCTCGCTAATCGTCCATTCTCAGGGAACAGCCCAGCCGTCACCACACCGCTTCCTCACGCCGGACGCCATATTGAAAGTCCAGCCGCGGGCACCCGCCTCTCAGCGCTTCCAGCCCAGGGCTGCCACACACAAGACGTGACCCCGCGCCCCCCTCCCCCTCCAGATTCGGCGACGCATCTCCTTCTGGACGCCTTGGAGTCCGGCTGCCACGTCCCCTTCCCCAGCTCTGTCCGCAGGGCGCCCATCGGTCTCACAGCTCCGGCTTGGGAGGCGCTGGCAGAGGTGGTCAGTGCCAATGCTGCACTGAAGAGGTCGTCCATCCGGCGCGGAAAGAGGGTGAATGATCTCACCCAGTGCTGCCCAGGGTAAGGCAGCCACCTCCTCGCTCTAAACCCACACACTCACCAGCCCATCACACACTCACTGGCATCTCACCCACTGCCAGCTCAAGGGGCATCACTGCTCACTCTCCCTCACCCACCCACACACCCCCCCTCACATCTCCATCTGGCCCCATCTCCACTGGAGGCTGCCTCCTTAGTCCTTGGGCACTTGCACAGGTCAACATGTGCCTCCCACCCCAACACACACACCCTGGGATACCCCCCAATTTCCCCAATTTGGTCCTCACACTCTTCCCCAGCCTGAGGCCATTCCTCCCCCTTCCCCTGGAAGCGCTGAGCGCGGCTGGACTTTCAATATGGGGTCCGGCGTGAGGAAGCAGTGAGGTGACGGGGGTGGCGGGCGAATTGGAGCCTGCCCACCATGGAAAGGGAGGCCGTGCTCCCCAGGAGTGCATAATTAACCCGGCGGGCCTGGGACGGGCGTGAAAACCCGCCATTGCGGCCGGCGGGGGGTAAGCGACATCACCGGACTGCTACCCGCGCTTAGTGCAAATCTGGGACGATTGCGCCCAAAGAGGCATTTTTGCGCGTTAATGTCTCATTTCTTCTCTGGGTCAAAGTCTCTTCCCGCCGTTTCGAGGGTGCCATTGAGATGTTCACACGACAGAGTTTCATACTCCCGCTGGGTTTGATCTTTAAACTTTTTATGAGCGCGCAGCTTCCCCAGGTCCCGGTTCGAACCGATCTATCCCGGTTCCTTTTTGAGCAGGGGTCAATTACATTCTCCATTTGGAGTTTCATAATTCATTCCATCCCTTCAGCTCTCTTACATAATCCATCAACTATATCATGCCTCTCCTCTACAGGCTTTTTATATGGTCTTTTGGACAATGTCCACTTGCCTGGCTTCCAGCTGCTGTGTTTTGTCTATTAGCACCAGGCAGTCGCTTGTAAATCAGTGCCTCTGGTTATTGGCCTGGAAGCCTCACTTTGCACTTTCAGTCCTGTTAGCAATACTAGATTCCAATTCTACAAGCACTTCAGTTGTTTTCATATTGCCTATGACTGAGGCTGGTCCACCGGTAATTTTACTTGGCACACTTCGTTGCTCAACTGGGCCACAATTCACCAAGAAATGTTTATTTGCAGGAGCAACTTTGGAACTGTGACACTCCAGGTCATGAAGCTATTGGTGTATATAATAATTTGGAAAATATTTTTCTTTCAAAATAGAGGTTTAGTATGTGTCTGTGTGTCTTAATTAGATTAAAGCCAGCTAGTCTGGGTGCTTTGATGTATACGAGTTTTGAGATGTAAAAGAGGTAGAGCGCATTTGCATTTTTTGAATAGAGCATTCAAGAAGCGGGGTGAAAACTGGCACCTATCTAGCAGCTACCAAGCCATAGGTTTATATTACTAATAAAATTGGAATTATGAGAGGGGTTTCATTGTTAAAAGGTGAAGTTCAAAGAGGCTGGTGATCAATAAGTATTCGAATTCAATCAGTGGTGGTAAGCATAACTTGAGCAGTTTTCGGGTGTGCAGAGCAGAGGCAATGTGAGATCAAAAGGCAGCATCAAGCCTCTAACTGGCTCCACAGGAACCAAAGTGAAAAGAACCTCATTTTGAATTTGTAAGGTGAAAATGCCTTGCCTGGTGTCTGGTTAAGTCTATCGGTTGCTGTTGCCTTAATTGAGATTAGTTTGGGAATTTGTTGAAAGTGATGATAGTAGCTATTTGTAGCCATCTGTATATATATTTTAACCTGTGTAAATTAATAAAATGTTTCATTTAGTTTAATGTAAAACCTCGGGAACTGGTGGTCTGCTTCCTGAATTTAGAGTTGCATCCCAAACATAACGCTTAAAATTATAGGTTATGACAGTTGTCTCAAGTTCCCCTCTGGGATTTTTAAATAATTCAGCGGCACCGAATGCACTGGTTATATCACGCCATACCACATATCTCCCCTTTCATTATCTTCAGCTCACTTCAAAGTTCAAGGACCCCATTGCTCTTTTCACGGCGAAGTTCTAACAGTTCATTAGTTCTGGTTTTCAATTCTGCACTCAACCAATTATTCTGATTCACCAACGATTCCCTTTCCTCAACCAGATATTTCACAGACACGACTGGTGCTCAAAATTCATCCAGTTTAAACTGAAATTTGACCCTTGTTAAATTCACTTCTACCAGTTTATCATTCAGACAGTTCCAGTCCTCGGTCAAGCTTTCTACTCTCTGTGGCTGTTTCCCAATGGTTCTCGTCAATTCTCCTTTCCCATCAGCAAGCCCCTCTTTCATACGTGAAAATTGTTTTTTCCACGTTAATCAGGTTTTCCTCCAGTTGCTCATTATTTTCGATAACAGTAACTTTCTGAAGTTGGTTACGATCAGCAGGATCAACCATCTGCTGCAACACAGTCATAGCCCACATTACTGTCTCCCCTAGGCAAATCATTACCCAGAATAAAATCTACCCCCTTCAACGCAGGAGTTAGGAATAAATCCCACCGTGACAATTTCATTTAAAAAGTGACTCTGTAAGTTAACTTTACACAAAGAGACAGGGTCATAAATTCCATTAACGCCTCTTATCCATACCTTATCATTCGTTAAACTACCTGGAACACAAATTGTACCGTCAGCCGCCAATGGTGATTGATTTGAAACATAAGCAAAAATAGCTGGAAAAGCTCAGCAGGTCTGACAGCATCTGCGGAGAGAAAGGCAGAGTTCACGTTTCGAGTCCGCATGACCCTCCTTCAGAACTTTTTCTGAGTGGAAATGTTGACTCTGTATTCCTCTCCACAGATCTGCTGAGCTTTTACAGCAATTTTTGTTTTTAATTTCATGTTTCCAGCGTCTGCAAGTATCTTGCTTTTACCTTAATGACTGATATGACCCTGTTTAGCTCTCGAAATTTTGATCTGTTTGCTTATTTTGTGGGAGGAGTAAGTGAATACCACTCGCTTTGAGGCTAAACATCCGGACCCTCTGTTAGCCTGGCTTCCTTCACCAGCGAACAAAGAATTCTCTGGACCATCCTGAACCATATGCCCATTTCCTGTATGTTTCACCTGTCTGATCTGAAACTAGGCTCCTAAATCTCCGATCTGAAACTAGGGCCCCAAATCTTGACGAAGGAAACTACGGAGGTGTGAGGCGTGAGTTGGTGAAGGTAGGTTAGGGAACTTCATTAAAAGGCAGGATGGTGGATGAGCAATGGCTAGTATTTAAGGGAGGAATGTATGCATTATAACAGTTATACATTCTTTTCAGGCACAAAAACACACCAGGAAAAGCGGCCCAACTGCAAGAACACAAGAAATAGGAGCAGGAGTAGACCATTCAGCCCCTCGAGTCTGCTATGTCGGTCAATAAGACCGTGGCTGACCTGTTTGTGTTTCATTGAATCACACAGTGCAGAAGAGACCCTTCAGCCCATCGAATCCGCACTGACATGTGAGAAACACCTGACCTACCTCCCTAAACCCATTTACCAGCACTTGGCCCCATAGCCTTGAATGTTATGCTGTGCCAAGTGCTCATCCAGGTACTTTTTAAAGGATGTGAGGCAACCCGCCTCCACCACCCTCCCAGGCAGCGCATTCCAGACCCTCACCACCCTCTGGGTAAAAAAGCTTCTCCTCACATCCCCCCCTAAACCTCCTGCCCCTCACCTTGAACTTATGTCCCCTCGTGACTGACCCTTCAACTAAAGGGGAACAGCCGCTCCCTATCCACCCTGTCCATGCCCCTCATAATCTTGTACACCTCGATCAGGTCGCCCCTCAGTCTTCTCTGCTCCAACGAAAACAACCCAAGTCTATCCGACCTCTCTTCATAGCTTAAATGTTTCATCCCAGGCAACATCCTGGTGAATCTCCTCTGCACCCCCTCCAGTGCAATCACATCCTTCCTATAATGTGGCGACCAGAACTGCACACAGTACTCCAGCTGTGGCCTCACCAAGGTTCTGTACAACTCTAACATCACCTCCCTACTTTTCTAATCTGTGCCTCGATTATGTTTGGATTTCCACACTCCCATCTACCCCCACCGATAAACGTCGATTCCCTTGCCTAACAAGAATCTACCGACCCCCTGCCTTAAAAATACTCAAAGCCCCCTCCCCCCACTGCTTCCTGGGGCCAAGTGTTCTGTGGGCCCTCCCCCTTGCTTGAAATTCCCCGGTCCCAGCGTCTCAGACGCTCTCCCTTTCCTTTCCTTTCTCCTCCGACCCAAAACCTTTCCGGTAGCAACCGAACTTTGGCCAATTCAATTTGCCCCAGCCCCTGGCGGACCTCTGGTCTCTCTGGTGTCCCTTCCGGCTTCTCAAGTGCTGCACTATGTCTGCTTTCCTCACCCCCCCTTCCCCATCCCCGACGGGTGATCCTGAGCTCTAGCCTGGTGTGCGGGTCAGAAGCTGGAGCGGCCGGGAGGGGACGTTAAAGCTGGCTGCTGGCCGAGTTTGCGCTGTGATATATGATCCTGCGCTGGCCCAGCGTGAGGCGCTACCGCCCGGTGTGTTTTCCGTGCATGGGATGGGGTGGGGGTGGGGTGATGTGGGAATGCTGTTGGGCGGCGGGCCCAATGGGAACCCGGCGGGAGGGAGTCGTGGGGGAACGCTGGGGGAACTGCTTGGAAGGGACCCCAGCAAACATCCTGGTGCATAGACATGGCCTCTGCACCCGGTGCTCACGGAAGGCGGGAGGGTGAGTCGGGTGGGCACTCTGCACCTCTTCCCACCACCCCCCCCCCCCCACATTCATTTCTCAGATGAGTGCCTGGGAGTGCCAGGCGGCATATCCCCATGCCGAGGGACGGCAAGAGAAGGCCACACCTGATTGACCAAGAAGGTCTGCACAGAGGTCGTTGCCCATGTCGGTGGGCACGATGTGGTGCGCAGGCAAGTGGCTTCAGTGCTGCTAAAAGGTCCAATGGTCCGCTGCGGTCAGCAAGGGGGTGAGTGCAAAAATGGGCATGGTCCTGTGCGGAGAGCTGTAGCCAGATGCCCGTTGCTTGGAGCGTTCAGGGGTCTAAGAGTGTGGACGCCAACTGGCACTGAAGCCCTGCCCTGCCAAGGCCGGGTTGTCAGCACGGCTGGACTCAGTGCATTGCAGGGTGAGATGTGCCACAGTGACACAGCCCGCCCAATGCCCGGCTGGGAGGGCAGAGGGGGTAAACCAGGAAAGGAGCTCCAGGGAGACGGGGCAACAATGAGGTAATTTCCCTGTGAGAAGAAGGGGAGTTATAACACCGCGGAGCACCGCAGGATGGGTGGAGGAGGTGAATCTCTGCTTCCCCACTAAGCACGAGAGGGATGACTGGAGCCGGAACGCCAGCGGCCTGCTCGGTTCCCTGGGCGCGGTGAGGGTGGGGGGTCTCGGATGAAGGTAAGGGCGCAGGTGCAGGTGACAGATGCGTGTGTGGTGGGTACCGGAAACACAATGGGCTCTTCTCACCAGGAACTGAAATGCTGTAGCCAGAGAGCCCATTGAAACTCCAATGCCGATGGCACCACGTGGCAGGTCTCCAGTCTCCTCAGCCCATCCAGCACTCACAGCAACTCTGAATGTACTGATCTTTGGCCTTCCTCCCGCAGATACACCCTCTGCAGGGGCTGCTGGTGACCCTGAGGACCCCCCCCCCACCTCTCCATTTGAGCTCTGAGGAAGCCATCGCACCCACGCCAGCATCACACCGTCTCTCTGAACCAGGCACCAGCGCAGATACTCACACGTCGGTGGGCATTAGATATTCGGCTCCGCGGGTAATGCAGGGCGGTAAGGGCACATCTCACTCGCATGAGGAGCGGGTAGAGGCAGAGAGGGCACAGGGAGCTGGCAGCGTTGGAGGTGGTGGGGGGGGGGGGGGGCATGGCTGGAGACCAGGACCATGCTGCGTCTGAGGCAGATGATGAGCCTCTGGAGTTGTCCCTCAGGTGGTGAGCAGGGAGCCCCAGACGCGCCTTACGCTGGGCACCAGCTCCTCTGCCAGTGGCCACTGCATCTGATGATGACACGATGACTGAGAGGTGCCCAGCCGTGGGGCTGGAAGTACCCTCCCAGGGCAGAGCCTGCTCAGGATCCAGTGGCCAGAGGACGATCGCCAAGGTCATCAGGGTCAGTATCCACTGCCAGTGAGGACTGGGGGCACCCAGACCAAGCCCCTTGCAGATACAAGCTGAATGCACCTTGAGCACAACAGGGGCTTGTGACGGGTGATATTATTGGTGTTAATGAGTAGGTATCAGATGCAGCACCTGCTTGTAAAAGCATAGCATTGTGTGGTGCTGGCGTACTGGGTTGGGTTCTCATTTATTGATGGTCAGCAAAGGAGACAGAGCCATTGGCTTGATGAGGCATCGATGCCTTGGGTGCCCAGCTGAAGGCTCACTGGATCAGAGCGTCCCTGGAGTCCCTGCCTCCATGAGGGTTCCTGTCCTCTGCCTCAAGGTCCCTCAACCTGTGCCTCCCCAGGCTCTTCCTCTGAGCCGTCACTCGAGTCATCCTCCGTGGCCTGTGGAGCTGCCTCACCTTCCTGTGGCTTCCCTCCTTGCCAGAGCCTTGCAGGGAGCCGCCCGCGATGACTTATGAGGGAGACACTCTCTGGAAGGTACTGCAATGCTCCCCCTGACCGGTCCAGGCATCCACAGCCCGATGTTCCTCTCCACCTCCGCCCTCGTGGAGGCCTGACTCCTGCTGTATCCCTCCTCGGCCTCAGTTCTTGGCTGACGGAGTGGGGGGTCATCAGTCACCTCTTCAAGGGATAGCCCTCTTCACCTGGGGTGGGGGTGGGGGGGGGGCATCCATCCACTCATGCAGGGGCTAAGAGCAGCCTTGAGGCCTGTGAGTGCCGCACGATGGGAGAATTGTGTGAGCTCCCAGGGTAACGGGCACAAACTTGGAGAAGCTGTGACTACCTCCCCTCCCACTGAGCCCTGAAAGGAACCAGGGGGCAGAGAAGCTGAGGGTTGCTGTGACCTTCAAAGCCACCGGCATGTGGTGTCCACCCACCCCGTTGGAGGTGCCTTCCGGACCTATCATGTGCGCTTGAGGAGATGCCCCAGAGGGTGAAGGCAGGTCTGATGGTGGAGGAGTGGGGGGGGGGGGGGGCAATGCTCTGAGGGCGATGGTGAGGGGGCGGTAAGGGACCCCGGTGTCGCTCCCTGCCAATGGCGCTTGCTGTGATCGAGTGGATGGCTGTGAGGCCAGCGATGAATCCATACGGGAGCGGTTTCTCCAGATCTTCACACCACAGCCCACAGGAAGGGGGTTAGTGAAAAATTATTACTTTAAACTCATTTGTGGGACGTTGGCCAGCATTTATCTCTCAACCCTAATTACCCCTTGAGAAGGTGGTGGTGAGCTGCCTTCTTGAGCCGCTGCAGTCCCTGTGTGGTGTAGGTACACCCACCGCGCTGTTAGGGAGGGAGTTCCAGGATTTTGACCCAGCGACAGTGAAGGAACGGCCGATATATTCCCAAGTCAGGATGGTGTGTGGCTCGGAGGGGAACTTCCAGGTGGTGGGTGTTCCCCATGTGTCTGCTGCCCTTGTCCTTCTAGATGGTAGAGGTGGTGGGTTTGGAAGGTGCTGTTGAAGGAGCCTTGGTGAGTTGCTGCAGTGCATCTTGTAGATGGTACACACACTGCTGCTACTGTGCGTCGGTGGTGGAGGGAGTGAATGTTTGTGGATGGGGTGTCGATCGAGCGGGGCTGCCTTGTCCTGGACGTTGTCCAGCTTCTTGAGTGTTGTGGGAGCTGCACTCATCCAGGCGAGTGGGGAGTATCCCATCAGACACACTCCTTACCTGTTTTCCCAGTTGACAGGGATTAGCTCGAATTTAAATAGACTGACCTGGGCTGGACTGGAAAACTCACAACCTTCACTCTGTACAGCTCCTGCTCTGGAGCGATCATCTGATAAGTCACCTGACCCTGACCCTGCCCCAGGATTGGCTGCCCGCAGGCCAATATTTCAATAGCTAATCAGGGGTTAATTGGGTTCGCTAAGCAGCCAATTGACCCCCAACCTTTGGCGTGGGTGGTCAGGTCAGAGTGGGCAGCGCGAGTTTTCGCCCTTGGGGACTGACCACCACAACCCCCACCGTTCCCCCCTTCCTAGACTCACGGCCTTCAGGAATCCCAGGGCCCCCCTTCATCTCCCTCGTCGCAGTTCCAGCAGCGGCCACCAACGCCTGCTCGGCGCTGACAGAGCTGCCGGCCAATCGGATCGGCCGGCAGCTCCGAGAGGGCGGGGCTTCCTCCCCGGTGAGGGTCGGTGGTGCCACACTTGTTAAGCCCACCTATGCGCTGTTATGGCTGTGGGGGCAGCCCGATACCAGTTTTACTTCTTGTGGGGGGGGGGGGGGGGGGAGGAGTAGGGTCGGGGTGGAGGGGAGCTATCTGCCATCCCACACTTCCCCCCCTCCCCCACCCCTCACCCCCGCCTCCGGTGTCTGTGGTGCCTCTCAATAGTTGGAAACGGCACTGCGTCTCTGGAAGCAGTTCCGGAGTACAGGAGCTCAATCCCCGAGACTGAGGTCGTGGGTTACCGGGCAGCAGTGATTTCCCCCCCCCCAAGCTCCTGTACCCTTCGTAGACTTGGACAACCTGGACTGGGCAGTGCCCTCCAACGGATCCTCCAAATCCAAGGGCAAGAAAGGTGGTCTAACCGCGCCGTCCCTCCCTCTCCCAGGCCAACATGCCCAGCATTGAGGTGCCAGTCACCCCAAAGCAGCCCCGCCGGGCAGGAGGCGTCACTCGTAGGCCTGACACGTAGGCCTGAAGCAGCTCGGACCCCCCCCCCGGTCACGGGCAGGGAGACCCCAGGGGACAGCGGGAAAAGCTTCGGGAATGTCCTCGAATCCCTCCCCCTTGAAGAGGTCAAACATTCCCCGCTGACTCGCAGGAGCCCCCCCCCCCCCGCCCACTACCCCCCACCCCCCAGCTCTGTAACCAACCCAAATGGAGAAGGATCATTCGGAAAGACACCGAGCGCATTGGGAGACTCCCTCGGGAAAGGTGGTCGAGGGAGTGTGTAGACCTCCCAAACAACCCCATCAACCCACCCCCACACCGAGCAAGGCCTGCCCCCCTGCGCGCGGGACTCATCGGCCACCTCGGGACGCGAGGCACCCCCCATTCCCGAGGGACTGCCTCAGGAGGATGAGGGAGTGCCTCAGGAGGATGAGGGGCCGCCTCAGGAGGATGAGGGGCCGCCTCAGGAGGATGAGGGGCCGCCTCAGGAGGATGAGGGGCCGCCTCAGGAGGATGAGGGGCCGCCTCAGGAGGATGAGGGACTGCCTCAGGAGGATGAGGGACTGCCTCAGGAGGATGAGGGGCTGCCTCAGGAGGATGAGGGACTGCCTCAGGAAGATGAGGGGTTGCCTCAGGAAGATGAGGGGTTGCCTCAGGAGGATGAGGGGCTGCCTCAGGAGGATGAGGGGCTGCCTCAGGAGGATGAGGGGCTGCCTCAGGAGGATGAGGGGCTGCCTCAGGAGGATGAGGGGCTGCCTCAGGAGGATGAGGGACTGCCTCAGGAGGATGAGGGGCTGCCTCAGGAGGATGAGGGGCTGCCTCAGGAGGATGAGGGGCTGCCTCAGGAGGATGAGGGGCTGCCTCAGGAGGATGAGGGGCTGCCTCAGGAGGATGAGGGGCTGCCTCAGGAGGAGGGTACAGGCTCTGGTTCGTGGAGTTTGTTCATCTTGGAAGCAGAGGGAGTGTTGGGGCCGGACACAGCTGCTCAGGACATTTCCCTCTTCCAGTTCTCCCTTTTCGCTGGCACTCTGTCCTGTTTGTCAATGCCTCACTGTGAACAGACCTCACACAGAAAGCATTACTTCACACGCACACACAAAAGCTTCTAAGTCCTGCTACTGTCCTGGGAATCTTTACTCTTTGGAGGAATTGTGTTTGTGTGTTTGTTTCTCTCTGGTGCGTGTGATCTTTCCACCATCCTTAACCTCCTCTTGTTGGGTCTCTCTCTCTCCCCCTCCCTCCTTCCCCCCTCCCTCTCTCTCCCCCTCCCTCCCTCCCTCCCCCCTCCCTCTCTCTCCCCTCCCCTCTCCCGCTCCCTCTCTCTCTCTCCCCTCCCTCCCTCCCCCCCCTCTCTCTCCCTCACCCTCTCTCTCTCTCTCTCCCCCTCCCTCCCTGCCCCCCCTCTCTCTCTCCCTCACCCCCTCTCCCTCTCTGTCTCCCTCCCCCTCTCTCCCCTCTCTTTCTCTCCCTCCCTCCCCTCTATCTCTCACTCTCTCTCCCTCCCCCCTCTCTCTCTCTCTCCCCCTCTCTTTCCCTCCCTTCTCTCTCTCCCTCTCCCCCTCATCTCTATCTCTCTCCCTCCCTCCTTCTCTATCTCTCTCTCCCTCTCTGTCTCTCTCTCCCCCTCTCTCTCCTTATCTCTATCTCTCCCTCTCCCTCTCCCCCCCTCCACCCCCTCTCGCTCCCTCCACCCCCTTTCTGTCTCTCTCTCCCCCCTCTCTCTCCCTATCTCTATCTCTCTCCCTCCCTCTCCACCCTCTCTCCCTCCCCCTCTCTCTCCCTCTCCCTCTCTCTCTCTCCCCCTTTCTCTCCCTCTCTCTCTCTCTCCCTCTCCCTCTCTCTCTCTCCCCCTTTCTCTCCCTCTCTCTCCCTCCCCCTCTCTCTCTCTCCCCCTTTCTCTCCCTCTCTCTCTCTCTCCCTCTCCCTCTCTCTCTCTCCCCCTTTCTCTCCCTCTCTCTCCCTCCCCCTCTCTCTCCCTCTCCCTCTCTCTCTCTCCCCCCTTTCTCTCCCTCTCTCTCCCTCCCCCACTCTCTCTCTCAGCCCCCGCCCCCCGCTCCGCCCCTCACAAACAGCTGTCCGGGGACTGACAGACAGGACATGACTGTCACAGCTGGAGCGGAGGCTGCCTGCTGCTCTCTCTGAGCTCAGCACAGGTTTGTCAGAGCACAGAAGGAGAGGCAGAGAAAAGGCAGAGTGACGGAGAGAGTGAAGCCAGGAGAGAGTGAGAGTGAGTGAGAGAGAGAGTGAGAGATAAGGGAGAGACAGCGATAGAGGAAGCAAGAGAGAGGGGCACAGAAATAAAGACAGGGACAGAGACAGAGAGAAGGAGAGAGAGAAAGAAAAAGGCAGAGTGAGACAGAGACAGAGGGACAGGGAGGGAGAGAAAGATAGAGACAGTGACGGACAAAGAGAGAGAGAAGGACAGGAACAGAAAGGCAGTAATTGAGGGCCAGACAAAAAGGGACAGAGACAGAAAGAAAGATAGAGATAGAGGAACTGAGAAAGACAGAGAGACCGTGATAGGGACAGAGAGAGAGAGAGAGAATGGGAAGGACAGACTGATAGAGAGTTGGGGAGAGTGAGAGAAAGAGGGACTGAAAGACGGGGAGAGACAGGGACTAGGAGAGAGAATTGGAAGGCAGGGACTGATGGAGAGTTGGAGACAGTGAGAGAAAAAGAGACTGACAGGGACGGAAAAAGGGCAAGAGAAACAGAGAGAGAGAGAGAGAGAGAGAGACAGAGACAGAGACAGAGAGAGAGAGAGGGCCAGAGAGAGAGGGCCAGAGAGAGAGGGCCAGAGAGAGAGGGCCAGAGAGAGAGGGCCAGAGAGAGACAAAGAGAGAGAGAGACAGAGACAGAGAGATACACAGAGAGGGAGAGAGACAGAAAGAGAAAGAGAGACAGAAGAGAAAGAGAGGCAGAGAGAGAGAGGCAGAGAGAGAGACAGAAAGAAAGAGAAGGAGACAGAGAGAAAGAGAGGGAGACAGAGAGAAAGAGAGGGAGACAGAGAGAAAGAGAGGGAGACAGAGACAGAGAGAAAGAGAGGGAGACAGAGACAGAGAGAAAGAGAGGGAGACAGAGACAGACAGAGAGACAGACAGGGAGACAGAGAGACAGACAGGGAGACAGACAGACAGAGACAGAGTGAGGGAGACAGAGACAGAGTGAGGGAGACAGACACAGACACACAGACAGAGAGACACACAGACAGAGAGACACACAGACAGAGAGACACACAGACAGACAGACAGACAGAGACAGACAGACAGAGACAGACAGAGACAGACACAGACAGAGACAGACAGAGAGACAGACACAGACAGACACAGACAGACACAGACAGACAGACACAGACAGACAGACACAGACAGACAGACAGACACAGACAGACACAGACAGACAGACAGAGACAGACACAGACAGACACAGACAGACAGAGACAGACAGACAGAGACAGACAGACACAGACAGACAGACAGACACAGACAGACAGACAGACACAGACAGACAGACAGACACACAGACAGACAGACACAGACAGACAGACAGACACAGACAGACAGACAGACACAGACAGACAGACAGACACAGACAGACAGACACACACACAGACAGACACAGACAGACACAGACACAGACAGACACACACAGACAGACAGACACAGACAGACAGACACAGACAGACACAGACAGACACAGACACAGACAGACACACACAGACAGACAGACACACACACAGACAGACACAGACAGACACAGACACAGACAGACACACACAGACAGACAGACACAGACAGACAGACACAGACAGACAGACACAGACAGACAGACACACACACAGACAGACACAGACAGACACAGACACAGACAGACACAGACACAGACAGACACACACAGACAGACACAGACAGACAGACACAGACAGACACACACAGACAGACAGACACAGACACACAGACAGACAGACAGACACAGACAGACAGACAGACAGAGACAGACACAGACAGACAGACACAGACAGACACAGACACACAGACACAGACAGACAGACAGACAGACAGACAGACAGACACAGACAGACAGACACAGACAGACAGACAGACACACACAGACAGACAGACACACACACAGACAGACAGACAGACAGACACAGACAGACACAGACAGACAGACAGACACAGACAGACAGACACAGACAGACAGACACACACACAGACAGACAGACAGACAGACACAGACACAGACAGACAGACACAGACAGACACAGACACACAGACAGACACAGACAGACAGACAGACAGACACAGACAGACAGACAGACACA